>JAEHOE010000185.1:0-197332 GCA_016858145.1 Edaphochlamys debaryana | reverse complement strand
ACATCTTCCGCCGGGAGATCACTGCGGAGTGGGTCCAGACGGCTCGGGGTCAACGCAGTGCGGGGGTCGTCCGGCATGCGCTTGGTCCCTTCAAAACGGGGCACAGCGCTGCATAGAGGGCACTATTGTGATTGAGAGCAGGTGAGTTTAGGGGTACGCTTGGTGTGTATAGCCCAGAACAGGACTCCGCAGCGGACCCCCCCCCCGCACCTTAAACCGCGCACCCCCATGCAAGCCGTACCAGCAAAGCGCGCCAGCTGCGTGCCCGCCCGCAGCTCTAGCACACTGTGCTCAAGAAGGACTGCAGGGACTACTCGCGGTCAAGAGCTGGGGCCGAGCAGCGGGAATGCGGTTGACATGCCCGGGTCCGGTGCCCACGCTTGCCGGTCACCACTTTCACACCGCCTGGATACACAGCATCGAGCCCTACCATAATGTCGTGGCGCTGGACGGTGCGAGCAAACTTCTGCGTCCGCCGCTCGCGCTTGAACCACAGTGCACGCGGATGGGCGGGACCGGGCGCATTGGATAGCCAGTGCTAAGATACAGGCCGCTGTGGTGGTCGGGGGGGCGGAGGCCGTAGGGACTTCCTGCCCTAAGTGAAGGAGGTTTCCCGGTTGCAAACGGCGGGTTTCGTGGGGTCGATCTGGAGGCTGGGAGAGGAATGGACCCAGCGTGCCACCCACCGTTGACATAACGGCCCACCCGCCAACCAACCGCCAACCACCTAACTACCAACTACCACCGGGCGTGTGTGTTCGCTTTGCCGAATCTGCTTCCTTGTCGTCCAACCCCCACCCCTCATCCCCCTTTCCTTTCCCCCGCTGCCCCCCTTTTTCCCCCAGGATGACGCACTCCCGGCACCCCCAGGAGCCATGCTCCTACGAGGCCAAGCAGCATGCCACGAAGCTTGCTGTTGCAGCTGCGTGTGGAGCACTAGGTGCTGACCTGTGCTGGCTGCGCTGGCTCTCGGGCGGCAGCAGAAGTGGCTCCCCGACGCCATCAAACGCTTCCGGGAGCTACAGAAGGCGCAGCCTGGCCCCCAGCCCGCACAGTGGATCACGGTACCTGGCAAGTTTATTGTCAGACACGTGGGCACATTCCTCAACGCCACCTTCCAACCCTTCCCTGACGCCCCACGCTCTGGCCGGCCGCCCAAGCTGACAACAGCAGACGTGGATGCTGCTCTGGCTGATCTCACTGACGCTGGCTGCAGCGACACACCATACGCGAGCAGGCGGGAGTCCTGCACGCCCCCTTCGCCGTGGACCTGTGCTCCAGGCGGCGCTGTGCGAGGCGCTCGCTGTGGGTGCGCATGAAGAAGCGCAGCCCCACTATGGCCAAGCTGGGCCGTGGTGGAGTTCCGGAGGCCTCTCTCAGCCGTCAACAAGCGGCTGCGTGTGTGCGCCTCCGTGCGGTGGCTGCAGCTGGGCGTGCGCCGGGTCAAGCTCAAGCACTACAAGTGGCGGAGCGTGTACGTGCGGGGTGCGGGGAGAGCTACGCTCGCCCCCACCAAGGCATGCCCGGCCGCCTTCTGGTTAACCTGGATCACGGCCTGGCTCATGAACGTCATCTGGCTGGACGCCAAGACCTACTGGATACGGCCTTCGAGCTACAAGTTCTGGACCACCGGAGGGCGACGGCCCCGCATCACAAAGCACGACCCCCGGCTGAGCGGCCGCCCGGTGGGCGTCGTCAAGTTCTACTCAGCCATCAACTACCGCTTCGGCGCTATCGGCATGTACTGGATCACCGGGACCAAGGGCATCCACTACAAGCACCACACAGCATACAAAGTAAGCAATGGACAGGGCGGGTTGGTTAGGAGAGGGTCAGGAAGACCGTGGGGGCCTTGCCGCCCGAGCGGAGCGCACCCCACACCGCATCGTCCCACTGCCCCGAGGCCTCCGCCAGCCAGTGCAAGCGAACCACATGGTACCCTAGCGCCAGAGCCCTTCCCCTCCTTCTCCCTATCCCGCTGCGCTTGCTCCTCGGCACTCTTGCCGTTATGCGCCCCCACCGTGTGCTGCGAGCCGTCCACCTCCACTAGCACCCGCCACTCCAACAGAGCGAAGTCGAAGGGGGCCAGCCCACGTGCCGGCCGGAACTCCGGCACGACTGTGCACCTTGCGCCAGTGCCCTGCTGCACTGCAGCTGCTATCCGGCATAGCATAGCAAATGCATGCCGGGCTAACTTGCTAGCCGGGCGCCTGCTGTGTGCGTCGTGGAAAGGACACGTGAAGCATGTTGGGGCGTCCGGGTCAGGGCTGGTCCTGATGCTCTTCATGACGGCGTGACAGCTCTTCTGCCCCACACAGCCGCACTCAAGCTCCCAGAACCTTGGCTCTAGAGCATCGACTCCCCTCGAATTCAGCGTAGCCCCAGCATTGCGCCGCGAGCAGTACCGGCTGGCCACCCAGGCCGGGAATGACCGCTTGTTGTGCCCGCCACGCCGCCGCCGCCTTGTCCCCATTGCAGACCAAGCGCACCAAGCGCCCTGCAAAGGGGGGCACGGAGGAGGAGTTCTTCGACATCATCAAGAGCACCAAGAGCGAGTGGGACGACCGGGCTGCGAGGGCGGGCCTGACGGGGAGCGCTGCACGGCCGCGGTACTCTTGGGACAATCCGAGCACGCATGCCAAGCTGACGGACCCGAAGTGGGCTGCGCTGGGCATTACCCTAGCCGACCACACCCGGCTCCCTACCTACAGCCCAGACATGCACTGCGTGATTGAGCAGAGTCACGCATGCGTGTGTGGCAAGATGGACGAGTGGATCATGCGGAACCTGCTGCCCCGAAACACCCCCATCGAGACCTACCTGACTCAGCTGCAGCACATCTTCCGCCGGGAGATCACTGCGGAGTGGGTCCAGACGGCAGTGGCGCGGCTGTTCTCCAAGACGCTGCCGTCCATCATCGCTGCGGAGGGCGACTGGCCGCACAAGCGGTTCCGCTGAGGAGTACTGGGGGATGGGAGCGGGGGCAGGCGGAGGGCGCGTGTTGTGGGAACTGAGGGCATTAGCATCATGTCACACAGCAGGGACATGCGCGCGAAACGCAAGAGCTACAATGCATACATTTATTTACATTTATGTTATTGTTTTCGGGCTGGCGAAAGGAGGGTGAGGAGCTGCGCACTGAGCGAGCAATGTGAGCGCGGGGGCGGAGGGGTGTCGGAGGTCGGTACGTCGCGTGTCACGCGGGCATGCCGGCCAGGCTATGGCGGTTGATGTGACGCTTATTTGGCGTATATGCTGACATGTTACATACCTACGGAGCACGGTCGTAGACTTCCAGCTGGCCTTGTCTGATTTACACCGCCATTCCGCAGCTCGACACCGACATCAGGAAGAGCAGAGACGTGTGCTCACCCAGTAGTGCAGCAGCCCAGAAAGTGACCTGTATAGCCAGACGGGAGAAGCAAGCTAGAGTGAAGCCGACTTGTTGATTCTTGTCGGGGCGCACGTGGGGCATCGGCATGGCCGCTCGGCGCGACGTGGCGAACTGGGCTGCCGCGGACTGGTGCGCTATGCTGCTGATGCCAGTGGAGTAGCGCCTACGTAGCTAGCCATCAAGGTGCGAAGGCCAGGCGCCTACGGCACGGGGGCCGGCATTACCTTCACTCCGGCAACTTAGTCCCTCCGAACCCCCGGTGTCCGGTCGCCGCGTGCTAGCGCCGCGCACAGCCTGCTACAGCCCCGCTACACCCGACGTCCAAGCTCACTGGTGGACTGCGCAACAAGCGCTGGGGCCTTACGTTGTGCTTAGCGGCTCCTGCTGCTCACGTCAGGCCGCCGGCAATGCGGTTCCGAGAGGGGCTCGGGGTCAACGCAGTGCGGGGGTCGTCCGGCATGCGCTTGGTGCCCTTCAAAACGGGGCACAGCGCTGCATAGGAGGGCACTATTGTGATTGAGAGCAGGTGAGTTTAGGGGTACGCTTGGTGTGTAGAGCCCAGAACAGGACTCCGCAGCGGACCCCCCCCAGCACCTTAAACCGCGCACCCCATGCAAGCCGTACCAGCAAAGCGCGCCAGCTGCGTGCCCGCCCGCAGCTCTAGCACCTGTGCTCAAAGAAGGACTGCAGGGACTACTCGCGGTCAAGAGCTGGGGCCGAGCAGCGGGAATGCGGTTGACATGCCCGGGTCCGGTGCCCACGCTTGCCGGTCACCACTTTCACACCGCTGGATACACAGCATCGAGCCCTACCATAATGTCGTGGCGCTGGACGGTGCGAGCAAACTTCTGCGTCCGCCGCTCGCGCTTGAACCACAGTGCACGCGGATGGGCGGGACCGGGCGCATTGGATAGCCAGTGCTAAGATACAGGCCGCTGTGGTGGTCGGGGGGGCGGAGGCCGTAGGGACTTCCTGCCCTAAGTGAAGGAGGTTTCCCGGTGCAAACGGCGGGTTTCGTGGGGTCGATCTGGAGGCTGGGAGAGGAATGGACCCAGCGTGCCACCCACCGTTGACATAACGGCCCACCCGCCAACCAACCGCCAACCACCTAACTACCAACTACCACCGGGCGTGTGTGTTTCGCTTTGCCGAATCTGCTTCCTTGTCGTCCAACCCCCACCCCTCATCCCCCTTCCTTTCCCCCGCTGCCCCCCTTTTCCCCCAGGATGACGCACTCCCGGCACCCCCAGGAGCCATGCTCCTACGAGGCCAAGCAGCATGCACGGAAGCTTGCTGTTGCAGCTGCGTGTGGAGCACTAGGTGCTGACCTGTGCCTGGCTGCGCTGGCTCTCGGGCGGCAGCAGAAGTGGCTCCCCGACGCCATCAAACGCTTCCGGGAGCTACAGAAGGCGCAGCCTGGCCCCCAGCCCGCACAGTGGATCACGGTACCTGGCAAGTTTATTGTCAGACACGTGGGCACATTCCTCAACGCCACCTTCCAACCCTTCCCTGACGCCCCACGCTCTGGCCGGCCGCCCAAGCTGACAACAGCAGACGTGGATGCTGCTCTGGCTGATCTCACTGACGCTGGCTGCAGCGACACACCATACGCGAGCAGGCGGGAGTTCCTGCACGCCCCCTTCGCCGTGGACCTGTGCTCCAGGCGGCGCTGTGCGAGGCGCTCGCTGTGGGTGCGCATGAAGAAGCGCAGCCCCACTATGGCCAAGCTGGGCGTGGTGGAGTTCCGGAGGCCTCTCTCAGCCGTCAACAAGCGGCTGCGTGTGTGCGCCTCCGTGCGGTGGCTGCAGCTGGGCGTGCGCCGGGTCAAGCTCAAGCACTACAAGTGGCGGAGCGTGTACGTGCGGGGTGCGGGGAGAGCTACGCTCGCCCCCACCAAGGCATGCCCGGCCGCCTTCTGGTTAACCTGGATCACGGCCTGGCTCATGAACGTCATCTGGCTGGACGCCAAGACCTACTGGATACGGCCTTCGAGCTACAAGTTCTGGACCACCGGAGGGCGACGGCCCCGCATCACAAAGCACGACCCCCGGCTGAGCGGCCGCCCGGTGGGCGTCGTCAAGTTCTACTCAGCCATCAACTACCGCTTCGGCGCTATCGGCATGTACTGGATCACCGGGACCAAGGGCATCCACTACAAGCACCACACAGCATACAAAGTAAGCAATGGACAGGGCGGGTTGGTTAGGAGAGGGTCAGGAAGACCGTGGGGGCCTTGCCGCCCGAGCGGAGCGCACCCCACACCGCATCGTCCCACTGCCCCGAGGCCTCCGCCAGCCAGTGCAAGCGAACCACATGGTACCCTAGCGCCAGAGCCCTTCCCTCCTTCTCCCTATCCCGCTGCGCTTGCTCCTCGGCACTCTTGCCGTTATGCGCCCCCACCGTGTGCTGCGAGCCGTCCACCTCCACTAGCACCCGCCACTCCAACAGAGCGAAGTCGAAGGGGGCCAGCCCACGTGCCGGCCGGAACTCCGGCACGACTGTGCACCTTGCGCCAGTGCCCTGCTGCACTGCAGCTGCTATCCGGCATAGCATAGCAAATGCATGCCGGGCTAACTTGCTAGCCGGGCGCCTGCTGTGTGCGTCGTGGAAAGGACACGTGAAGCATGTTGGGGCGTCCGGGTCAGGGCTGGTCCTGATGCTCTTCATGACGGCGTGACAGCTCTTCTGCCCCACACAGCCGCACTCAAGCTCCCAGAACCTTGGCTCTAGAGCATCGACTCCCCTCGAATTCAGCGTAGCCCCAGCATTGCGCCGCGAGCAGTACCGGCTGGCCACCCAGGCCGGGAATGACCGCTTGTTGTGCCCGCCACGCCGCCGCCGCCTTGTCCCCATTGCAGACCAAGCGCACCAAGCGCCCTGCAAAGGGGGGCACGGAGGAGGAGTTCTTCGACATCATCAAGAGCACCAAGAGCGAGTGGGACGACCGGGCTGCGAGGGCGGGCCTGACGGGGAGCGCTGCACGGCCGCGGTACTCTTGGGACAATCCGAGCACGCATGCCAAGCTGACGGACCCGAAGTGGGCTGCGCTGGGCATTACCCTAGCCGACCACACCCGGCTCCCTACCTACAGCCCAGACATGCACTGCGTGATTGAGCAGAGTCACGCATGCGTGTGTGGCAAGATGGACGAGTGGATCATGCGGAACCTGCTGCCCCGAAACACCCCCATCGAGACCTACCTGACTCAGCTGCAGCACATCTTCCGCCGGGAGATCACTGCGGAGTGGGTCCAGACGGCAGTGGCGCGGCTGTTCTCCAAGACGCTGCCGTCCATCATCGCTGCGGAGGGCGACTGGCCGCACAAGCGGTTCCGCTGAGGAGTACTGGGGGATGGGAGCGGGGGCAGGCGGAGGGCGCGTGTTGTGGGAACTGAGGGCATTAGCATCATGTCACACAGCAGGGACATGCGCGCGAAACGCAAGAGCTACAATGCATACATTTATTTACATTTATGTTATTGTTTTCGGGCTGGCGAAAGGAGGGTGAGGAGCTGC
The DNA here is from genome assembly GCA_016858145.1 of Edaphochlamys debaryana. Classification (NCBI taxonomy): domain Eukaryota; kingdom Viridiplantae; phylum Chlorophyta; class Chlorophyceae; order Chlamydomonadales; genus Edaphochlamys; species Edaphochlamys debaryana. The sequence continues at coordinate 190,423 of JAEHOE010000185.1, read as the reverse complement.
GCACTGAGCGAGCAATGTGAGCGCGGGGGCGGAGGGGTGTCGGAGGTCGGTACGTCGCGTGTCACGCGGGCATGCCGGCCAGGCTATGGCGGTTGATGTGACGCTTATTTGGCGTATATGCTGACATGTTACATACCTACGGAGCACGGTCGTAGACTTCCAGCTGGCCTTGTCTGATTTACACCGCCATTCCGCAGCTCGACACCGACATCAGGAAGAGCAGAGACGTGTGCTCACCCAGTAGTGCAGCAGCCCAGAAAGTGACCTGTATAGCCAGACGGGAGAAGCAAGCTAGAGTGAAGCCGACTTGTTGATTCTTGTCGGGGCGCACGTGGGGCATCGGCATGGCCGCTCGGCGCGACGTGGCGAACTGGGCTGCCGCGGACTGGTGCGCTATGCTGCTGATGCCAGTGGAGTAGCGCCTACGTAGCTAGCCATCAAGGTGCGAAGGCCAGGCGCCTACGGCACGGGGGCCGGCATTACCTTCACTCCGGCAACTTAGTCCCTCCGAACCCCCGGTGTCCGGTCGCCGCGTGCTAGCGCCGCGCACAGCCTGCTACAGCCCCGCTACACCCGACGTCCAAGCTCACTGGTGGACTGCGCAACAAGCGCTGGGGCCTTACGTTGTGCTTAGCGGCTCCTGCTGCTCACGTCAGGCCGCCGGCAATGCGGTTCCGAGAGGGGCTCGGGGTCAACGCAGTGCGGGGGTCGTCCGGCATGCGCTTGGTGCCCTTCAAAACGGGGCACAGCGCTGCATAGGAGGGCACTATTGTGATTGAGAGCAGGTGAGTTTAGGGGTACGCTTGGTGTGTAGAGCCCAGAACAGGACTCCGCAGCGGACCCCCCCAGCACCTTAAACCGCGCACCCCATGCAAGCCGTACCAGCAAAGCGCGCCAGCTGCGTGCCCGCCCGCAGCTCTAGCACCTGTGCTCAAAGAAGGACTGCAGGGACTACTCGCGGTCAAGAGCTGGGGCCGAGCAGCGGGAATGCGGTTGACATGCCCGGGTCCGGTGCCCACGCTTGCCGGTCACCACTTTCACACCGCTGGATACACAGCATCGAGCCCTACCATAATGTCGTGGCGCTGGACGGTGCGAGCAAACTTCTGCGTCCGCCGCTCGCGCTTGAACCACAGTGCACGCGGATGGGCGGGACCGGGCGCATTGGATAGCCAGTGCTAAGATACAGGCCGCTGTGGTGGTCGGGGGGGCGGAGGCCGTAGGGACTTCCTGCCCTAAGTGAAGGAGGTTTCCCGGTGCAAACGGCGGGTTTCGTGGGGTCGATCTGGAGGCTGGGAGAGGAATGGACCCAGCGTGCCACCCACCGTTGACATAACGGCCCACCCGCCAACCAACCGCCAACCACCTAACTACCAACTACCACCGGGCGTGTGTGTTTCGCTTTGCCGAATCTGCTTCCTTGTCGTCCAACCCCCACCCCTCATCCCCCTTCCTTTCCCCCGCTGCCCCCCTTTTCCCCCAGGATGACGCACTCCCGGCACCCCCAGGAGCCATGCTCCTACGAGGCCAAGCAGCATGCACGGAAGCTTGCTGTTGCAGCTGCGTGTGGAGCACTAGGTGCTGACCTGTGCCTGGCTGCGCTGGCTCTCGGGCGGCAGCAGAAGTGGCTCCCCGACGCCATCAAACGCTTCCGGGAGCTACAGAAGGCGCAGCCTGGCCCCCAGCCCGCACAGTGGATCACGGTACCTGGCAAGTTTATTGTCAGACACGTGGGCACATTCCTCAACGCCACCTTCCAACCCTTCCCTGACGCCCCACGCTCTGGCCGGCCGCCCAAGCTGACAACAGCAGACGTGGATGCTGCTCTGGCTGATCTCACTGACGCTGGCTGCAGCGACACACCATACGCGAGCAGGCGGGAGTTCCTGCACGCCCCCTTCGCCGTGGACCTGTGCTCCAGGCGGCGCTGTGCGAGGCGCTCGCTGTGGGTGCGCATGAAGAAGCGCAGCCCCACTATGGCCAAGCTGGGCGTGGTGGAGTTCCGGAGGCCTCTCTCAGCCGTCAACAAGCGGCTGCGTGTGTGCGCCTCCGTGCGGTGGCTGCAGCTGGGCGTGCGCCGGGTCAAGCTCAAGCACTACAAGTGGCGGAGCGTGTACGTGCGGGGTGCGGGGAGAGCTACGCTCGCCCCCACCAAGGCATGCCCGGCCGCCTTCTGGTTAACCTGGATCACGGCCTGGCTCATGAACGTCATCTGGCTGGACGCCAAGACCTACTGGATACGGCCTTCGAGCTACAAGTTCTGGACCACCGGAGGGCGACGGCCCCGCATCACAAAGCACGACCCCCGGCTGAGCGGCCGCCCGGTGGGCGTCGTCAAGTTCTACTCAGCCATCAACTACCGCTTCGGCGCTATCGGCATGTACTGGATCACCGGGACCAAGGGCATCCACTACAAGCACCACACAGCATACAAAGTAAGCAATGGACAGGGCGGGTTGGTTAGGAGAGGGTCAGGAAGACCGTGGGGGCCTTGCCGCCCGAGCGGAGCGCACCCCACACCGCATCGTCCCACTGCCCCGAGGCCTCCGCCAGCCAGTGCAAGCGAACCACATGGTACCCTAGCGCCAGAGCCCTTCCCTCCTTCTCCCTATCCCGCTGCGCTTGCTCCTCGGCACTCTTGCCGTTATGCGCCCCCACCGTGTGCTGCGAGCCGTCCACCTCCACTAGCACCCGCCACTCCAACAGAGCGAAGTCGAAGGGGGCCAGCCCACGTGCCGGCCGGAACTCCGGCACGACTGTGCACCTTGCGCCAGTGCCCTGCTGCACTGCAGCTGCTATCCGGCATAGCATAGCAAATGCATGCCGGGCTAACTTGCTAGCCGGGCGCCTGCTGTGTGCGTCGTGGAAAGGACACGTGAAGCATGTTGGGGCGTCCGGGTCAGGGCTGGTCCTGATGCTCTTCATGACGGCGTGACAGCTCTTCTGCCCCACACAGCCGCACTCAAGCTCCCAGAACCTTGGCTCTAGAGCATCGACTCCCCTCGAATTCAGCGTAGCCCCAGCATTGCGCCGCGAGCAGTACCGGCTGGCCACCCAGGCCGGGAATGACCGCTTGTTGTGCCCGCCACGCCGCCGCCGCCTTGTCCCCATTGCAGACCAAGCGCACCAAGCGCCCTGCAAAGGGGGGCACGGAGGAGGAGTTCTTCGACATCATCAAGAGCACCAAGAGCGAGTGGGACGACCGGGCTGCGAGGGCGGGCCTGACGGGGAGCGCTGCACGGCCGCGGTACTCTTGGGACAATCCGAGCACGCATGCCAAGCTGACGGACCCGAAGTGGGCTGCGCTGGGCATTACCCTAGCCGACCACACCCGGCTCCCTACCTACAGCCCAGACATGCACTGCGTGATTGAGCAGAGTCACGCATGCGTGTGTGGCAAGATGGACGAGTGGATCATGCGGAACCTGCTGCCCCGAAACACCCCCATCGAGACCTACCTGACTCAGCTGCAGCACATCTTCCGCCGGGAGATCACTGCGGAGTGGGTCCAGACGGCAGTGGCGCGGCTGTTCTCCAAGACGCTGCCGTCCATCATCGCTGCGGAGGGCGACTGGCCGCACAAGCGGTTCCGCTGAGGAGTACTGGGGGATGGGAGCGGGGGCAGGCGGAGGGCGCGTGTTGTGGGAACTGAGGGCATTAGCATCATGTCACACAGCAGGGACATGCGCGCGAAACGCAAGAGCTACAATGCATACATTTATTTACATTTATGTTATTGTTTTCGGGCTGGCGAAAGGAGGGTGAGGAGCTGCGCACTGAGCGAGCAATGTGAGCGCGGGGGCGGAGGGGTGTCGGAGGTCGGTACGTCGCGTGTCACGCGGGCATGCCGGCCAGGCTATGGCGGTTGATGTGACGCTTATTTGGCGTATATGCTGACATGTTACATACCTACGGAGCACGGTCGTAGACTTCCAGCTGGCCTTGTCTGATTTACACCGCCATTCCGCAGCTCGACACCGACATCAGGAAGAGCAGAGACGTGTGCTCACCCAGTAGTGCAGCAGCCCAGAAAGTGACCTGTATAGCCAGACGGGAGAAGCAAGCTAGAGTGAAGCCGACTTGTTGATTCTTGTCGGGGCGCACGTGGGGCATCGGCATGGCCGCTCGGCGCGACGTGGCGAACTGGGCTGCCGCGGACTGGTGCGCTATGCTGCTGATGCCAGTGGAGTAGCGCCTACGTAGCTAGCCATCAAGGTGCGAAGGCCAGGCGCCTACGGCACGGGGGCCGGCATTACCTTCACTCCGGCAACTTAGTCCCTCCGAACCCCCGGTGTCCGGTCGCCGCGTGCTAGCGCCGCGCACAGCCTGCTACAGCCCCGCTACACCCGACGTCCAAGCTCACTGGTGGACTGCGCAACAAGCGCTGGGGCCTTACGTTGTGCTTAGCGGCTCCTGCTGCTCACGTCAGGCCGCCGGCAATGCGGTTCCGAGAGGGGCTCGGGGTCAACGCAGTGCGGGGGTCGTCCGGCATGCGCTTGGTGCCCTTCAAAACGGGGCACAGCGCTGCATAGGAGGGCACTATTGTGATTGAGAGCAGGTGAGTTTAGGGGTACGCTTGGTGTGTAGAGCCCAGAACAGGACTCCGCAGCGGACCCCCCCAGCACCTTAAACCGCGCACCCCATGCAAGCCGTACCAGCAAAGCGCGCCAGCTGCGTGCCCGCCCGCAGCTCTAGCACCTGTGCTCAAAGAAGGACTGCAGGGACTACTCGCGGTCAAGAGCTGGGGCCGAGCAGCGGGAATGCGGTTGACATGCCCGGGTCCGGTGCCCACGCTTGCCGGTCACCACTTTCACACCGCTGGATACACAGCATCGAGCCCTACCATAATGTCGTGGCGCTGGACGGTGCGAGCAAACTTCTGCGTCCGCCGCTCGCGCTTGAACCACAGTGCACGCGGATGGGCGGGACCGGGCGCATTGGATAGCCAGTGCTAAGATACAGGCCGCTGTGGTGGTCGGGGGGGCGGAGGCCGTAGGGACTTCCTGCCCTAAGTGAAGGAGGTTTCCCGGTGCAAACGGCGGGTTTCGTGGGGTCGATCTGGAGGCTGGGAGAGGAATGGACCCAGCGTGCCACCCACCGTTGACATAACGGCCCACCCGCCAACCAACCGCCAACCACCTAACTACCAACTACCACCGGGCGTGTGTGTTTCGCTTTGCCGAATCTGCTTCCTTGTCGTCCAACCCCCACCCCTCATCCCCCTTCCTTTCCCCCGCTGCCCCCCTTTTCCCCCAGGATGACGCACTCCCGGCACCCCCAGGAGCCATGCTCCTACGAGGCCAAGCAGCATGCACGGAAGCTTGCTGTTGCAGCTGCGTGTGGAGCACTAGGTGCTGACCTGTGCCTGGCTGCGCTGGCTCTCGGGCGGCAGCAGAAGTGGCTCCCCGACGCCATCAAACGCTTCCGGGAGCTACAGAAGGCGCAGCCTGGCCCCCAGCCCGCACAGTGGATCACGGTACCTGGCAAGTTTATTGTCAGACACGTGGGCACATTCCTCAACGCCACCTTCCAACCCTTCCCTGACGCCCCACGCTCTGGCCGGCCGCCCAAGCTGACAACAGCAGACGTGGATGCTGCTCTGGCTGATCTCACTGACGCTGGCTGCAGCGACACACCATACGCGAGCAGGCGGGAGTTCCTGCACGCCCCCTTCGCCGTGGACCTGTGCTCCAGGCGGCGCTGTGCGAGGCGCTCGCTGTGGGTGCGCATGAAGAAGCGCAGCCCCACTATGGCCAAGCTGGGCGTGGTGGAGTTCCGGAGGCCTCTCTCAGCCGTCAACAAGCGGCTGCGTGTGTGCGCCTCCGTGCGGTGGCTGCAGCTGGGCGTGCGCCGGGTCAAGCTCAAGCACTACAAGTGGCGGAGCGTGTACGTGCGGGGTGCGGGGAGAGCTACGCTCGCCCCCACCAAGGCATGCCCGGCCGCCTTCTGGTTAACCTGGATCACGGCCTGGCTCATGAACGTCATCTGGCTGGACGCCAAGACCTACTGGATACGGCCTTCGAGCTACAAGTTCTGGACCACCGGAGGGCGACGGCCCCGCATCACAAAGCACGACCCCCGGCTGAGCGGCCGCCCGGTGGGCGTCGTCAAGTTCTACTCAGCCATCAACTACCGCTTCGGCGCTATCGGCATGTACTGGATCACCGGGACCAAGGGCATCCACTACAAGCACCACACAGCATACAAAGTAAGCAATGGACAGGGCGGGTTGGTTAGGAGAGGGTCAGGAAGACCGTGGGGGCCTTGCCGCCCGAGCGGAGCGCACCCCACACCGCATCGTCCCACTGCCCCGAGGCCTCCGCCAGCCAGTGCAAGCGAACCACATGGTACCCTAGCGCCAGAGCCCTTCCCTCCTTCTCCCTATCCCGCTGCGCTTGCTCCTCGGCACTCTTGCCGTTATGCGCCCCCACCGTGTGCTGCGAGCCGTCCACCTCCACTAGCACCCGCCACTCCAACAGAGCGAAGTCGAAGGGGGCCAGCCCACGTGCCGGCCGGAACTCCGGCACGACTGTGCACCTTGCGCCAGTGCCCTGCTGCACTGCAGCTGCTATCCGGCATAGCATAGCAAATGCATGCCGGGCTAACTTGCTAGCCGGGCGCCTGCTGTGTGCGTCGTGGAAAGGACACGTGAAGCATGTTGGGGCGTCCGGGTCAGGGCTGGTCCTGATGCTCTTCATGACGGCGTGACAGCTCTTCTGCCCCACACAGCCGCACTCAAGCTCCCAGAACCTTGGCTCTAGAGCATCGACTCCCCTCGAATTCAGCGTAGCCCCAGCATTGCGCCGCGAGCAGTACCGGCTGGCCACCCAGGCCGGGAATGACCGCTTGTTGTGCCCGCCACGCCGCCGCCGCCTTGTCCCCATTGCAGACCAAGCGCACCAAGCGCCCTGCAAAGGGGGGCACGGAGGAGGAGTTCTTCGACATCATCAAGAGCACCAAGAGCGAGTGGGACGACCGGGCTGCGAGGGCGGGCCTGACGGGGAGCGCTGCACGGCCGCGGTACTCTTGGGACAATCCGAGCACGCATGCCAAGCTGACGGACCCGAAGTGGGCTGCGCTGGGCATTACCCTAGCCGACCACACCCGGCTCCCTACCTACAGCCCAGACATGCACTGCGTGATTGAGCAGAGTCACGCATGCGTGTGTGGCAAGATGGACGAGTGGATCATGCGGAACCTGCTGCCCCGAAACACCCCCATCGAGACCTACCTGACTCAGCTGCAGCACATCTTCCGCCGGGAGATCACTGCGGAGTGGGTCCAGACGGCAGTGGCGCGGCTGTTCTCCAAGACGCTGCCGTCCATCATCGCTGCGGAGGGCGACTGGCCGCACAAGCGGTTCCGCTGAGGAGTACTGGGGGATGGGAGCGGGGGCAGGCGGAGGGCGCGTGTTGTGGGAACTGAGGGCATTAGCATCATGTCACACAGCAGGGACATGCGCGCGAAACGCAAGAGCTACAATGCATACATTTATTTACATTTATGTTATTGTTTTCGGGCTGGCGAAAGGAGGGTGAGGAGCTGCGCACTGAGCGAGCAATGTGAGCGCGGGGGCGGAGGGGTGTCGGAGGTCGGTACGTCGCGTGTCACGCGGGCATGCCGGCCAGGCTATGGCGGTTGATGTGACGCTTATTTGGCGTATATGCTGACATGTTACATACCTACGGAGCACGGTCGTAGACTTCCAGCTGGCCTTGTCTGATTTACACCGCCATTCCGCAGCTCGACACCGACATCAGGAAGAGCAGAGACGTGTGCTCACCCAGTAGTGCAGCAGCCCAGAAAGTGACCTGTATAGCCAGACGGGAGAAGCAAGCTAGAGTGAAGCCGACTTGTTGATTCTTGTCGGGGCGCACGTGGGGCATCGGCATGGCCGCTCGGCGCGACGTGGCGAACTGGGCTGCCGCGGACTGGTGCGCTATGCTGCTGATGCCAGTGGAGTAGCGCCTACGTAGCTAGCCATCAAGGTGCGAAGGCCAGGCGCCTACGGCACGGGGGCCGGCATTACCTTCACTCCGGCAACTTAGTCCCTCCGAACCCCCGGTGTCCGGTCGCCGCGTGCTAGCGCCGCGCACAGCCTGCTACAGCCCCGCTACACCCGACGTCCAAGCTCACTGGTGGACTGCGCAACAAGCGCTGGGGCCTTACGTTGTGCTTAGCGGCTCCTGCTGCTCACGTCAGGCCGCCGGCAATGCGGTTCCGAGAGGGGCTCGGGGTCAACGCAGTGCGGGGGTCGTCCGGCATGCGCTTGGTGCCCTTCAAAACGGGGCACAGCGCTGCATAGGAGGGCACTATTGTGATTGAGAGCAGGTGAGTTTAGGGGTACGCTTGGTGTGTAGAGCCCAGAACAGGACTCCGCAGCGGACCCCCCCAGCACCTTAAACCGCGCACCCCATGCAAGCCGTACCAGCAAAGCGCGCCAGCTGCGTGCCCGCCCGCAGCTCTAGCACCTGTGCTCAAAGAAGGACTGCAGGGACTACTCGCGGTCAAGAGCTGGGGCCGAGCAGCGGGAATGCGGTTGACATGCCCGGGTCCGGTGCCCACGCTTGCCGGTCACCACTTTCACACCGCTGGATACACAGCATCGAGCCCTACCATAATGTCGTGGCGCTGGACGGTGCGAGCAAACTTCTGCGTCCGCCGCTCGCGCTTGAACCACAGTGCACGCGGATGGGCGGGACCGGGCGCATTGGATAGCCAGTGCTAAGATACAGGCCGCTGTGGTGGTCGGGGGGGCGGAGGCCGTAGGGACTTCCTGCCCTAAGTGAAGGAGGTTTCCCGGTGCAAACGGCGGGTTTCGTGGGGTCGATCTGGAGGCTGGGAGAGGAATGGACCCAGCGTGCCACCCACCGTTGACATAACGGCCCACCCGCCAACCAACCGCCAACCACCTAACTACCAACTACCACCGGGCGTGTGTGTTTCGCTTTGCCGAATCTGCTTCCTTGTCGTCCAACCCCCACCCCTCATCCCCCTTCCTTTCCCCCGCTGCCCCCCTTTTCCCCCAGGATGACGCACTCCCGGCACCCCCAGGAGCCATGCTCCTACGAGGCCAAGCAGCATGCACGGAAGCTTGCTGTTGCAGCTGCGTGTGGAGCACTAGGTGCTGACCTGTGCCTGGCTGCGCTGGCTCTCGGGCGGCAGCAGAAGTGGCTCCCCGACGCCATCAAACGCTTCCGGGAGCTACAGAAGGCGCAGCCTGGCCCCCAGCCCGCACAGTGGATCACGGTACCTGGCAAGTTTATTGTCAGACACGTGGGCACATTCCTCAACGCCACCTTCCAACCCTTCCCTGACGCCCCACGCTCTGGCCGGCCGCCCAAGCTGACAACAGCAGACGTGGATGCTGCTCTGGCTGATCTCACTGACGCTGGCTGCAGCGACACACCATACGCGAGCAGGCGGGAGTTCCTGCACGCCCCCTTCGCCGTGGACCTGTGCTCCAGGCGGCGCTGTGCGAGGCGCTCGCTGTGGGTGCGCATGAAGAAGCGCAGCCCCACTATGGCCAAGCTGGGCGTGGTGGAGTTCCGGAGGCCTCTCTCAGCCGTCAACAAGCGGCTGCGTGTGTGCGCCTCCGTGCGGTGGCTGCAGCTGGGCGTGCGCCGGGTCAAGCTCAAGCACTACAAGTGGCGGAGCGTGTACGTGCGGGGTGCGGGGAGAGCTACGCTCGCCCCCACCAAGGCATGCCCGGCCGCCTTCTGGTTAACCTGGATCACGGCCTGGCTCATGAACGTCATCTGGCTGGACGCCAAGACCTACTGGATACGGCCTTCGAGCTACAAGTTCTGGACCACCGGAGGGCGACGGCCCCGCATCACAAAGCACGACCCCCGGCTGAGCGGCCGCCCGGTGGGCGTCGTCAAGTTCTACTCAGCCATCAACTACCGCTTCGGCGCTATCGGCATGTACTGGATCACCGGGACCAAGGGCATCCACTACAAGCACCACACAGCATACAAAGTAAGCAATGGACAGGGCGGGTTGGTTAGGAGAGGGTCAGGAAGACCGTGGGGGCCTTGCCGCCCGAGCGGAGCGCACCCCACACCGCATCGTCCCACTGCCCCGAGGCCTCCGCCAGCCAGTGCAAGCGAACCACATGGTACCCTAGCGCCAGAGCCCTTCCCTCCTTCTCCCTATCCCGCTGCGCTTGCTCCTCGGCACTCTTGCCGTTATGCGCCCCCACCGTGTGCTGCGAGCCGTCCACCTCCACTAGCACCCGCCACTCCAACAGAGCGAAGTCGAAGGGGGCCAGCCCACGTGCCGGCCGGAACTCCGGCACGACTGTGCACCTTGCGCCAGTGCCCTGCTGCACTGCAGCTGCTATCCGGCATAGCATAGCAAATGCATGCCGGGCTAACTTGCTAGCCGGGCGCCTGCTGTGTGCGTCGTGGAAAGGACACGTGAAGCATGTTGGGGCGTCCGGGTCAGGGCTGGTCCTGATGCTCTTCATGACGGCGTGACAGCTCTTCTGCCCCACACAGCCGCACTCAAGCTCCCAGAACCTTGGCTCTAGAGCATCGACTCCCCTCGAATTCAGCGTAGCCCCAGCATTGCGCCGCGAGCAGTACCGGCTGGCCACCCAGGCCGGGAATGACCGCTTGTTGTGCCCGCCACGCCGCCGCCGCCTTGTCCCCATTGCAGACCAAGCGCACCAAGCGCCCTGCAAAGGGGGGCACGGAGGAGGAGTTCTTCGACATCATCAAGAGCACCAAGAGCGAGTGGGACGACCGGGCTGCGAGGGCGGGCCTGACGGGGAGCGCTGCACGGCCGCGGTACTCTTGGGACAATCCGAGCACGCATGCCAAGCTGACGGACCCGAAGTGGGCTGCGCTGGGCATTACCCTAGCCGACCACACCCGGCTCCCTACCTACAGCCCAGACATGCACTGCGTGATTGAGCAGAGTCACGCATGCGTGTGTGGCAAGATGGACGAGTGGATCATGCGGAACCTGCTGCCCCGAAACACCCCCATCGAGACCTACCTGACTCAGCTGCAGCACATCTTCCGCCGGGAGATCACTGCGGAGTGGGTCCAGACGGCAGTGGCGCGGCTGTTCTCCAAGACGCTGCCGTCCATCATCGCTGCGGAGGGCGACTGGCCGCACAAGCGGTTCCGCTGAGGAGTACTGGGGGATGGGAGCGGGGGCAGGCGGAGGGCGCGTGTTGTGGGAACTGAGGGCATTAGCATCATGTCACACAGCAGGGACATGCGCGCGAAACGCAAGAGCTACAATGCATACATTTATTTACATTTATGTTATTGTTTTCGGGCTGGCGAAAGGAGGGTGAGGAGCTGCGCACTGAGCGAGCAATGTGAGCGCGGGGGCGGAGGGGTGTCGGAGGTCGGTACGTCGCGTGTCACGCGGGCATGCCGGCCAGGCTATGGCGGTTGATGTGACGCTTATTTGGCGTATATGCTGACATGTTACATACCTACGGAGCACGGTCGTAGACTTCCAGCTGGCCTTGTCTGATTTACACCGCCATTCCGCAGCTCGACACCGACATCAGGAAGAGCAGAGACGTGTGCTCACCCAGTAGTGCAGCAGCCCAGAAAGTGACCTGTATAGCCAGACGGGAGAAGCAAGCTAGAGTGAAGCCGACTTGTTGATTCTTGTCGGGGCGCACGTGGGGCATCGGCATGGCCGCTCGGCGCGACGTGGCGAACTGGGCTGCCGCGGACTGGTGCGCTATGCTGCTGATGCCAGTGGAGTAGCGCCTACGTAGCTAGCCATCAAGGTGCGAAGGCCAGGCGCCTACGGCACGGGGGCCGGCATTACCTTCACTCCGGCAACTTAGTCCCTCCGAACCCCCGGTGTCCGGTCGCCGCGTGCTAGCGCCGCGCACAGCCTGCTACAGCCCCGCTACACCCGACGTCCAAGCTCACTGGTGGACTGCGCAACAAGCGCTGGGGCCTTACGTTGTGCTTAGCGGCTCCTGCTGCTCACGTCAGGCCGCCGGCAATGCGGTTCCGAGAGGGGCTCGGGGTCAACGCAGTGCGGGGGTCGTCCGGCATGCGCTTGGTGCCCTTCAAAACGGGGCACAGCGCTGCATAGGAGGGCACTATTGTGATTGAGAGCAGGTGAGTTTAGGGGTACGCTTGGTGTGTAGAGCCCAGAACAGGACTCCGCAGCGGACCCCCCCAGCACCTTAAACCGCGCACCCCATGCAAGCCGTACCAGCAAAGCGCGCCAGCTGCGTGCCCGCCCGCAGCTCTAGCACCTGTGCTCAAAGAAGGACTGCAGGGACTACTCGCGGTCAAGAGCTGGGGCCGAGCAGCGGGAATGCGGTTGACATGCCCGGGTCCGGTGCCCACGCTTGCCGGTCACCACTTTCACACCGCTGGATACACAGCATCGAGCCCTACCATAATGTCGTGGCGCTGGACGGTGCGAGCAAACTTCTGCGTCCGCCGCTCGCGCTTGAACCACAGTGCACGCGGATGGGCGGGACCGGGCGCATTGGATAGCCAGTGCTAAGATACAGGCCGCTGTGGTGGTCGGGGGGGCGGAGGCCGTAGGGACTTCCTGCCCTAAGTGAAGGAGGTTTCCCGGTGCAAACGGCGGGTTTCGTGGGGTCGATCTGGAGGCTGGGAGAGGAATGGACCCAGCGTGCCACCCACCGTTGACATAACGGCCCACCCGCCAACCAACCGCCAACCACCTAACTACCAACTACCACCGGGCGTGTGTGTTTCGCTTTGCCGAATCTGCTTCCTTGTCGTCCAACCCCCACCCCTCATCCCCCTTCCTTTCCCCCGCTGCCCCCCTTTTCCCCCAGGATGACGCACTCCCGGCACCCCCAGGAGCCATGCTCCTACGAGGCCAAGCAGCATGCACGGAAGCTTGCTGTTGCAGCTGCGTGTGGAGCACTAGGTGCTGACCTGTGCCTGGCTGCGCTGGCTCTCGGGCGGCAGCAGAAGTGGCTCCCCGACGCCATCAAACGCTTCCGGGAGCTACAGAAGGCGCAGCCTGGCCCCCAGCCCGCACAGTGGATCACGGTACCTGGCAAGTTTATTGTCAGACACGTGGGCACATTCCTCAACGCCACCTTCCAACCCTTCCCTGACGCCCCACGCTCTGGCCGGCCGCCCAAGCTGACAACAGCAGACGTGGATGCTGCTCTGGCTGATCTCACTGACGCTGGCTGCAGCGACACACCATACGCGAGCAGGCGGGAGTTCCTGCACGCCCCCTTCGCCGTGGACCTGTGCTCCAGGCGGCGCTGTGCGAGGCGCTCGCTGTGGGTGCGCATGAAGAAGCGCAGCCCCACTATGGCCAAGCTGGGCGTGGTGGAGTTCCGGAGGCCTCTCTCAGCCGTCAACAAGCGGCTGCGTGTGTGCGCCTCCGTGCGGTGGCTGCAGCTGGGCGTGCGCCGGGTCAAGCTCAAGCACTACAAGTGGCGGAGCGTGTACGTGCGGGGTGCGGGGAGAGCTACGCTCGCCCCCACCAAGGCATGCCCGGCCGCCTTCTGGTTAACCTGGATCACGGCCTGGCTCATGAACGTCATCTGGCTGGACGCCAAGACCTACTGGATACGGCCTTCGAGCTACAAGTTCTGGACCACCGGAGGGCGACGGCCCCGCATCACAAAGCACGACCCCCGGCTGAGCGGCCGCCCGGTGGGCGTCGTCAAGTTCTACTCAGCCATCAACTACCGCTTCGGCGCTATCGGCATGTACTGGATCACCGGGACCAAGGGCATCCACTACAAGCACCACACAGCATACAAAGTAAGCAATGGACAGGGCGGGTTGGTTAGGAGAGGGTCAGGAAGACCGTGGGGGCCTTGCCGCCCGAGCGGAGCGCACCCCACACCGCATCGTCCCACTGCCCCGAGGCCTCCGCCAGCCAGTGCAAGCGAACCACATGGTACCCTAGCGCCAGAGCCCTTCCCTCCTTCTCCCTATCCCGCTGCGCTTGCTCCTCGGCACTCTTGCCGTTATGCGCCCCCACCGTGTGCTGCGAGCCGTCCACCTCCACTAGCACCCGCCACTCCAACAGAGCGAAGTCGAAGGGGGCCAGCCCACGTGCCGGCCGGAACTCCGGCACGACTGTGCACCTTGCGCCAGTGCCCTGCTGCACTGCAGCTGCTATCCGGCATAGCATAGCAAATGCATGCCGGGCTAACTTGCTAGCCGGGCGCCTGCTGTGTGCGTCGTGGAAAGGACACGTGAAGCATGTTGGGGCGTCCGGGTCAGGGCTGGTCCTGATGCTCTTCATGACGGCGTGACAGCTCTTCTGCCCCACACAGCCGCACTCAAGCTCCCAGAACCTTGGCTCTAGAGCATCGACTCCCCTCGAATTCAGCGTAGCCCCAGCATTGCGCCGCGAGCAGTACCGGCTGGCCACCCAGGCCGGGAATGACCGCTTGTTGTGCCCGCCACGCCGCCGCCGCCTTGTCCCCATTGCAGACCAAGCGCACCAAGCGCCCTGCAAAGGGGGGCACGGAGGAGGAGTTCTTCGACATCATCAAGAGCACCAAGAGCGAGTGGGACGACCGGGCTGCGAGGGCGGGCCTGACGGGGAGCGCTGCACGGCCGCGGTACTCTTGGGACAATCCGAGCACGCATGCCAAGCTGACGGACCCGAAGTGGGCTGCGCTGGGCATTACCCTAGCCGACCACACCCGGCTCCCTACCTACAGCCCAGACATGCACTGCGTGATTGAGCAGAGTCACGCATGCGTGTGTGGCAAGATGGACGAGTGGATCATGCGGAACCTGCTGCCCCGAAACACCCCCATCGAGACCTACCTGACTCAGCTGCAGCACATCTTCCGCCGGGAGATCACTGCGGAGTGGGTCCAGACGGCAGTGGCGCGGCTGTTCTCCAAGACGCTGCCGTCCATCATCGCTGCGGAGGGCGACTGGCCGCACAAGCGGTTCCGCTGAGGAGTACTGGGGGATGGGAGCGGGGGCAGGCGGAGGGCGCGTGTTGTGGGAACTGAGGGCATTAGCATCATGTCACACAGCAGGGACATGCGCGCGAAACGCAAGAGCTACAATGCATACATTTATTTACATTTATGTTATTGTTTTCGGGCTGGCGAAAGGAGGGTGAGGAGCTGCGCACTGAGCGAGCAATGTGAGCGCGGGGGCGGAGGGGTGTCGGAGGTCGGTACGTCGCGTGTCACGCGGGCATGCCGGCCAGGCTATGGCGGTTGATGTGACGCTTATTTGGCGTATATGCTGACATGTTACATACCTACGGAGCACGGTCGTAGACTTCCAGCTGGCCTTGTCTGATTTACACCGCCATTCCGCAGCTCGACACCGACATCAGGAAGAGCAGAGACGTGTGCTCACCCAGTAGTGCAGCAGCCCAGAAAGTGACCTGTATAGCCAGACGGGAGAAGCAAGCTAGAGTGAAGCCGACTTGTTGATTCTTGTCGGGGCGCACGTGGGGCATCGGCATGGCCGCTCGGCGCGACGTGGCGAACTGGGCTGCCGCGGACTGGTGCGCTATGCTGCTGATGCCAGTGGAGTAGCGCCTACGTAGCTAGCCATCAAGGTGCGAAGGCCAGGCGCCTACGGCACGGGGGCCGGCATTACCTTCACTCCGGCAACTTAGTCCCTCCGAACCCCCGGTGTCCGGTCGCCGCGTGCTAGCGCCGCGCACAGCCTGCTACAGCCCCGCTACACCCGACGTCCAAGCTCACTGGTGGACTGCGCAACAAGCGCTGGGGCCTTACGTTGTGCTTAGCGGCTCCTGCTGCTCACGTCAGGCCGCCGGCAATGCGGTTCCGAGAGGGGCTCGGGGTCAACGCAGTGCGGGGGTCGTCCGGCATGCGCTTGGTGCCCTTCAAAACGGGGCACAGCGCTGCATAGGAGGGCACTATTGTGATTGAGAGCAGGTGAGTTTAGGGGTACGCTTGGTGTGTAGAGCCCAGAACAGGACTCCGCAGCGGACCCCCCCAGCACCTTAAACCGCGCACCCCATGCAAGCCGTACCAGCAAAGCGCGCCAGCTGCGTGCCCGCCCGCAGCTCTAGCACCTGTGCTCAAAGAAGGACTGCAGGGACTACTCGCGGTCAAGAGCTGGGGCCGAGCAGCGGGAATGCGGTTGACATGCCCGGGTCCGGTGCCCACGCTTGCCGGTCACCACTTTCACACCGCTGGATACACAGCATCGAGCCCTACCATAATGTCGTGGCGCTGGACGGTGCGAGCAAACTTCTGCGTCCGCCGCTCGCGCTTGAACCACAGTGCACGCGGATGGGCGGGACCGGGCGCATTGGATAGCCAGTGCTAAGATACAGGCCGCTGTGGTGGTCGGGGGGGCGGAGGCCGTAGGGACTTCCTGCCCTAAGTGAAGGAGGTTTCCCGGTGCAAACGGCGGGTTTCGTGGGGTCGATCTGGAGGCTGGGAGAGGAATGGACCCAGCGTGCCACCCACCGTTGACATAACGGCCCACCCGCCAACCAACCGCCAACCACCTAACTACCAACTACCACCGGGCGTGTGTGTTTCGCTTTGCCGAATCTGCTTCCTTGTCGTCCAACCCCCACCCCTCATCCCCCTTCCTTTCCCCCGCTGCCCCCCTTTTCCCCCAGGATGACGCACTCCCGGCACCCCCAGGAGCCATGCTCCTACGAGGCCAAGCAGCATGCACGGAAGCTTGCTGTTGCAGCTGCGTGTGGAGCACTAGGTGCTGACCTGTGCCTGGCTGCGCTGGCTCTCGGGCGGCAGCAGAAGTGGCTCCCCGACGCCATCAAACGCTTCCGGGAGCTACAGAAGGCGCAGCCTGGCCCCCAGCCCGCACAGTGGATCACGGTACCTGGCAAGTTTATTGTCAGACACGTGGGCACATTCCTCAACGCCACCTTCCAACCCTTCCCTGACGCCCCACGCTCTGGCCGGCCGCCCAAGCTGACAACAGCAGACGTGGATGCTGCTCTGGCTGATCTCACTGACGCTGGCTGCAGCGACACACCATACGCGAGCAGGCGGGAGTTCCTGCACGCCCCCTTCGCCGTGGACCTGTGCTCCAGGCGGCGCTGTGCGAGGCGCTCGCTGTGGGTGCGCATGAAGAAGCGCAGCCCCACTATGGCCAAGCTGGGCGTGGTGGAGTTCCGGAGGCCTCTCTCAGCCGTCAACAAGCGGCTGCGTGTGTGCGCCTCCGTGCGGTGGCTGCAGCTGGGCGTGCGCCGGGTCAAGCTCAAGCACTACAAGTGGCGGAGCGTGTACGTGCGGGGTGCGGGGAGAGCTACGCTCGCCCCCACCAAGGCATGCCCGGCCGCCTTCTGGTTAACCTGGATCACGGCCTGGCTCATGAACGTCATCTGGCTGGACGCCAAGACCTACTGGATACGGCCTTCGAGCTACAAGTTCTGGACCACCGGAGGGCGACGGCCCCGCATCACAAAGCACGACCCCCGGCTGAGCGGCCGCCCGGTGGGCGTCGTCAAGTTCTACTCAGCCATCAACTACCGCTTCGGCGCTATCGGCATGTACTGGATCACCGGGACCAAGGGCATCCACTACAAGCACCACACAGCATACAAAGTAAGCAATGGACAGGGCGGGTTGGTTAGGAGAGGGTCAGGAAGACCGTGGGGGCCTTGCCGCCCGAGCGGAGCGCACCCCACACCGCATCGTCCCACTGCCCCGAGGCCTCCGCCAGCCAGTGCAAGCGAACCACATGGTACCCTAGCGCCAGAGCCCTTCCCTCCTTCTCCCTATCCCGCTGCGCTTGCTCCTCGGCACTCTTGCCGTTATGCGCCCCCACCGTGTGCTGCGAGCCGTCCACCTCCACTAGCACCCGCCACTCCAACAGAGCGAAGTCGAAGGGGGCCAGCCCACGTGCCGGCCGGAACTCCGGCACGACTGTGCACCTTGCGCCAGTGCCCTGCTGCACTGCAGCTGCTATCCGGCATAGCATAGCAAATGCATGCCGGGCTAACTTGCTAGCCGGGCGCCTGCTGTGTGCGTCGTGGAAAGGACACGTGAAGCATGTTGGGGCGTCCGGGTCAGGGCTGGTCCTGATGCTCTTCATGACGGCGTGACAGCTCTTCTGCCCCACACAGCCGCACTCAAGCTCCCAGAACCTTGGCTCTAGAGCATCGACTCCCCTCGAATTCAGCGTAGCCCCAGCATTGCGCCGCGAGCAGTACCGGCTGGCCACCCAGGCCGGGAATGACCGCTTGTTGTGCCCGCCACGCCGCCGCCGCCTTGTCCCCATTGCAGACCAAGCGCACCAAGCGCCCTGCAAAGGGGGGCACGGAGGAGGAGTTCTTCGACATCATCAAGAGCACCAAGAGCGAGTGGGACGACCGGGCTGCGAGGGCGGGCCTGACGGGGAGCGCTGCACGGCCGCGGTACTCTTGGGACAATCCGAGCACGCATGCCAAGCTGACGGACCCGAAGTGGGCTGCGCTGGGCATTACCCTAGCCGACCACACCCGGCTCCCTACCTACAGCCCAGACATGCACTGCGTGATTGAGCAGAGTCACGCATGCGTGTGTGGCAAGATGGACGAGTGGATCATGCGGAACCTGCTGCCCCGAAACACCCCCATCGAGACCTACCTGACTCAGCTGCAGCACATCTTCCGCCGGGAGATCACTGCGGAGTGGGTCCAGACGGCAGTGGCGCGGCTGTTCTCCAAGACGCTGCCGTCCATCATCGCTGCGGAGGGCGACTGGCCGCACAAGCGGTTCCGCTGAGGAGTACTGGGGGATGGGAGCGGGGGCAGGCGGAGGGCGCGTGTTGTGGGAACTGAGGGCATTAGCATCATGTCACACAGCAGGGACATGCGCGCGAAACGCAAGAGCTACAATGCATACATTTATTTACATTTATGTTATTGTTTTCGGGCTGGCGAAAGGAGGGTGAGGAGCTGCGCACTGAGCGAGCAATGTGAGCGCGGGGGCGGAGGGGTGTCGGAGGTCGGTACGTCGCGTGTCACGCGGGCATGCCGGCCAGGCTATGGCGGTTGATGTGACGCTTATTTGGCGTATATGCTGACATGTTACATACCTACGGAGCACGGTCGTAGACTTCCAGCTGGCCTTGTCTGATTTACACCGCCATTCCGCAGCTCGACACCGACATCAGGAAGAGCAGAGACGTGTGCTCACCCAGTAGTGCAGCAGCCCAGAAAGTGACCTGTATAGCCAGACGGGAGAAGCAAGCTAGAGTGAAGCCGACTTGTTGATTCTTGTCGGGGCGCACGTGGGGCATCGGCATGGCCGCTCGGCGCGACGTGGCGAACTGGGCTGCCGCGGACTGGTGCGCTATGCTGCTGATGCCAGTGGAGTAGCGCCTACGTAGCTAGCCATCAAGGTGCGAAGGCCAGGCGCCTACGGCACGGGGGCCGGCATTACCTTCACTCCGGCAACTTAGTCCCTCCGAACCCCCGGTGTCCGGTCGCCGCGTGCTAGCGCCGCGCACAGCCTGCTACAGCCCCGCTACACCCGACGTCCAAGCTCACTGGTGGACTGCGCAACAAGCGCTGGGGCCTTACGTTGTGCTTAGCGGCTCCTGCTGCTCACGTCAGGCCGCCGGCAATGCGGTTCCGAGAGGGGCTCGGGGTCAACGCAGTGCGGGGGTCGTCCGGCATGCGCTTGG
Organism: Edaphochlamys debaryana; assembly: GCA_016858145.1. Classification (NCBI taxonomy): domain Eukaryota; kingdom Viridiplantae; phylum Chlorophyta; class Chlorophyceae; order Chlamydomonadales; genus Edaphochlamys; species Edaphochlamys debaryana. The sequence continues at coordinate 170,831 of JAEHOE010000185.1, read as the reverse complement.
TGCCCTTCAAAACGGGGCACAGCGCTGCATAGGAGGGCACTATTGTGATTGAGAGCAGGTGAGTTTAGGGGTACGCTTGGTGTGTAGAGCCCAGAACAGGACTCCGCAGCGGACCCCCCCAGCACCTTAAACCGCGCACCCCATGCAAGCCGTACCAGCAAAGCGCGCCAGCTGCGTGCCCGCCCGCAGCTCTAGCACCTGTGCTCAAAGAAGGACTGCAGGGACTACTCGCGGTCAAGAGCTGGGGCCGAGCAGCGGGAATGCGGTTGACATGCCCGGGTCCGGTGCCCACGCTTGCCGGTCACCACTTTCACACCGCTGGATACACAGCATCGAGCCCTACCATAATGTCGTGGCGCTGGACGGTGCGAGCAAACTTCTGCGTCCGCCGCTCGCGCTTGAACCACAGTGCACGCGGATGGGCGGGACCGGGCGCATTGGATAGCCAGTGCTAAGATACAGGCCGCTGTGGTGGTCGGGGGGGCGGAGGCCGTAGGGACTTCCTGCCCTAAGTGCTTGCGCCACCTGCTGCCTGCCTACCAGTATGCTGCCATGCTGCCTCCATGCGGTCCATCCCTTGCGGGCCCCTGCGTGCGTTGCATGGCTCTCAGCCCTCTTTCCCGGCATTTTTCTCCGACCGGACTGTCACAGCTCCGAGCCCGGTGTTCGGGCCAGTTACTTACTGGACGCCGCGGCCAGCCGGGTACCACTCGGTCTGCTTTCGGGTCTGGACTTTGAGCGCCTGGGAGGTGGCCTAAAGCTACTCCAACAAGAATGCTACCTTGTTCCTGGCTCATTCACCTTGCCAGCAAGGGTCCCCGCATAGTGGCATTCTTGTTCGAGTAGCTTTAGGCCACTCAAACCGTGTCGTACGGCAAGGGGTTAACCCGCCCAGCCCGGGAAAGTCAACCAGCTCGGAATCGCTCCGCGCGCGGCGCGCTCGACAGCCTATGCATAGGGGAGCCAGGGTATCTGGTCGGCACGCGAAACCGACAACGTTTGCCGGCGCAGCTCGCGGACATGTCCCAGCATGCCACACACCCGCTCCACACATCTCCCATCGGCACCGGACTGCCGCCTGCTGCTGCTGCCCCAGCAGGAGCACGCTGGTGGCCTGTGCCCGCTCGGCTGCACGGACGGCGCGAGAATAAGGTCAAGACGGGGAGGGCGCAGGGGGGTTTGACCTGGGTACGTGTGCGGCGGAGCACCCTCACCGGCACGGCGCCCAGCGTCCGACAGGCCGGCTGTGAAGCACGCCGACTCCTGCTGCAGCTTGTCGACCTTCTGCAGCTTGCCCGTCGCTTGCCGTTGCGGTGGGCTGGACACCGCGACTGCCTTCCGCGACTGCTTGGCAGCGCGCGTGCCAATCCTCTGGTTTGCGGCCTCCTGCTGCGCCTGGAGCGCCTGGAGCGCCGGCAGGAGGACCTTCATGTAGCATTTGGTGTGCACGATGGCGTCCGGGCGGCTGGCGCCTAGCTGCTGTCGCACAGCGAGCACCGCGGGCAACAGCCCGCAAAGCGCGTAAGTCTCCGCGCTGCACTTCCTCCAGCCAGATTTTCCCGCCTGACCAGCCGCGCTGCATACCAGACAATAGCTACAAGGCGCTCCGCTATCGTAGAAGGCAGCAAGCGCAGGTGGCGGACACATGCTCGCTGATGCGATTTGCGACTTGGTCAAAGTGTTCAGATCGACTCCGTGCTGCTCCTATGACCTTATTATGATGTTAGGGAGTGCTGTGTATGGCGGCAGGGGGCAAACGAGTCCAGACCCGGATCCCCGCCGAGTGGTACCCGGCTGGCCGCGGCGCCCCGCGCTGGGTCCCTCCGAGCGTTGTCAGTGGCCGTGTATTTCCGTGCGTGATGGCCACCGGGTGATAAACCTGAACGTACGTACGCTACTTGACAGGCTGGCTATTTTAGGCTCGCGACGTACGTTGCGCAGCAGGCTGAAGTGTCAATGAGAGAGATCTCGCTAGTTGCTGATAGATGTTGTTTTACGACCACGACGCTTGCTTCACACAACAATATGATTGCTCGCCCTCGAGCGCCCTGCCTGCTGCGATTTTTGATTACTGAGATGTCAAGTATACTCAAAATGCCAGGACGTTGCCAGGAAACGCGGTTATGAGAACGACATGGGGGCGGCAGGCTGCTCGCCGGCGGGGCACAACAGGCCGTCCCTGCTGGTCCATCCTGCATCACAGAAGGCGAAAGCAGGCTTGACCACTTCGCAAGTCTGTCTGTTCGCGTAGTTCGCGGCGGAGCGAGCGAGTCTGTAGGGTCGGCACCGGTCCGCAATCCCCCGCTGTCAGCAATGCTCATTTATGCTAAGTCTGACGCTACTGCGCAAGCAACGGGGGGGAGGGGGGAGCAGCCAAGCTGTTGAAAAGATGGGTCGCTTTGGCATCCATGCTGCCTACTTGTTGCTGGGGATAATCAGCAGCGCCTCGACAGCACGTGCACAGCAGCTCATACTGGGCCAGAACCACTGCGGGGATGGTCAAGCAGTTCGCGCCAGGCACGTACGCTCGAAAAAGCCCCGCCGCCTCATGCTACCATCATTCCGCCTGCGGTATTGCAAGTTTAGCAACACCAGCTTTGGGGCAAAGCCCTGGCCGTCTCTAACGAGCATCAAGTACTTCACCCACCTACCGCCGCCGCACCCACCTGCCGCTGCACGCCGCGTTGCCGCCGGCGACAGAACTCAGTTGTGCTAAGAATGATAGCACGGGGCTCTTCCGCGACCTTCCTGTACATTATATCGACTTTGGTGCTTTGCACCGCAGCGTCGCGCCTTGGCGGCAGCAGTAGATATCTGGCCCAGCAGGAGCCTCAATTGACATGTCTTTCGCCCTCCCTCAACAAGGGCGACATCCACGTTATCATTGCGGGTTATCGACCAAGCTGCCGCTACAGTGAGTGAGGGACGTTGGGGCGGGGCTAGAGTCAACGCTAGCGTTGCTCAGCCGCAATCGCTCATAATTTCGTCAGCCGCGCGAGCAGCAGCGGCTCCTAGTTTTCTAGCGTACTGATGAATTACCAGTCCAGGTTGGCAGTCTCTCCACATGGTCGAGACGCATGTGCGTCCCCATCGTCTCCACTCTAGCTGGCTGCGCGTACTGCGCGTTTGTCGCATTCACACGGATCGTGGATGGCTATGTATGCGGCAGCAGGCTGCAATCATGAGTGAAAGGGTAGGCATATTGCGGTGCGTGCACCCTGGTTAGTCTTCGCCTCGCGATGACGCAGGCCGCCGCGTGCCGCGTTGCTCGGGCTCCCCCGCAACTACCGCAACCGTTGGCTGCGCGTTTAACCTATCTAGTCAGCAAAGTCAGCAGGGGTGCGTAGATGCATGGACAGGTCCTGGGGAGCCGGGGGGAATGGAACCCGCCTGGCGGGCAGTGGATGATGAAGCACGGGTGTAGTCAGGGGTGGATGGAGAACTTGGCCTACCGGCGGCGGAAGGATCTTACTTGCGGCCTTTCACGCGCCACCTCCGCCGCTCCGATCGGAGTCGCGACTCTTGCGGGATTCGTACACGGCCACCTACCGCAGTCAGGCACCCGCCCAAGCACACGCGCGGCGGGTGCAGGTTGCTCTTAGTCCAGCAGGCCCTAGTTCGGGTTGAGATTCTCCTGATGTCTCCCTTGCTCTTGCGTCCCAACTGCATCGCAGTTAGTTCCTCTGCGGGTGCCTCTACGCCGCTCCTCGCTCCGCAGGCAGATGAAAGGACAGCAGGCTCTATCTACTGATGTCCCATCTCCAGCAATCAGAAGATCTGGCTGTTCGCGCCCTGACAATGTTTGACGTTCGGGCTCCAGAAGAACCACCTGATGAGGAGTTCTGGTTGACCGGACATAATATGAACTGCTGTCCCGCCCGTAGGATACATCGCGGACATGGGCCTTACCAATGCGGAGGTCTTCACATATCGCAAGATGGAGGAGGAGACACCGCTTAACAGTTGGTCGATTCGATGCGGGATTACCGTCCACGAACGGCTCATGCTACCAAACCATGGCAACACGGCATATCCGGTGCGTGTACGTACCCACCCGCTGCGCACACGATTCTGCAAGGCCAGACTAACCAAATGTGGACTGCCGTCTTCCCGCTTCAGTTTTATTCTTACATTCTGGTAAGCGAGAGCACGTACAGCCAGTTGCGGCCAAGGAGCCCATCAGTTGCTTGTACCTTCAGGTATACCCCAACACACGTTCCTGGACGCTGCGCAGGAGTTCTACAAGAAGTTGCCTCGTGTTGCCGTAATACTCTTGCATGATCACGGCGCGACTTGGCACATCACGTGTCAAGGTGCATGATAGGAATTTAGCTGGTCACAGCAGGGGCTCGAAGTGGCGGATGGGGGATGGGGATGGGATGGAATACCAACGCCGCCGCCGGGCCAGCTTGTGTGCGTGCATCGTTCATGAATCCTCATATAACCAGATCCATCTCTTTACAATAGCATGGTTACGTCTGTGCTGCCAATCCCCCCCCTCCCCATCCGCCCTTCATCAGCTCTTTTTGCGCGGAGCAGACTGTGGTACACGGCAGCTGTAGAACGTACGTAGCAAAAAGAGAGTTGCACTGCAATAGCGCCCCGCTAGCGGGCTTCGTGTGTTGACAATGCTTGTGGTGCTCCTTGCAGGTCGCCCAATCGCCACGCGAATGATATCTCTAACCTCAAAGCCAGAAGAGCGCATTGAGGAGTGGTTTGGAGGGCGTAAGCTGCTGAACGAGTTTCCTGATCCGCACACTGTTGTGCCAGGCATCCTCAAGAAATGGTGGGGCGGGCCATCTGCTGTGTGTGCCAGACTTGCTGAATATGCAGCAGACATGTACGGCATACTTGCCTCTATCCTGTCATGCATGCAGGAATGCATCTATAGACATCCCCAACCTGTTTTCTTCTTGCTGCGCCTCCTTCATTGTACCATCGGGTAACATTGCACGTTGGCCTCGTGGCTTGTATGAAGATCTCTTTCGGTACATGTGAGTCGACCATCAATCTGCTTGATGGACGTGTCCTTGAACCTTCAATGACAGCGTTAGTTAATCACTACTCTGCTTGAAGCCGCTGTTGCTTGCTGCTGCAGTGCTGTCGTTGAAGATGCAGCCATCAGTGAGCGCTTGGCCCTGGAGTTCATTGTGTGGGGGCTCTTCTCAAGGGACACCTTGGACGACACGTCTAAGGACTTCTACTCGACAGCAAAAGAGATGGCCACTCAGCTGGCCAGCAGTCCATTGTTGGGCCACTGCCGAGCCAATACATGTTGGGCATGAGGTTTCGATAACATGTTTGAGCGGGCGCTCTCGGATCGGCCAGGTCTTGCTTTCTGAAGCTGTGGACGCTGTTTTCACAAGTGGAGGTCAAGCGGAGCGGTCTGCGCCGGGAGCCTAAGGCAGCGCGCGTGGAGGATTGCCTCGGCTCCGGAAGGTCCGAGCCATGCGTGCCGGTTGATCATCAGCCACGCACTCAAAAGTAGGCGTGAGCATTCTCGGTTGCCGGGGTTGACAATAAGAACAGCCGACAGGCGTTGCTGTTACGGTGCGTGCGGCGCAAGAACGTGGTGGAAACCAGAAGCCAGGGTCCTGACACAATGACGGAGAGGCAAAAGTGTAGTCCACATTGCCAATGAGGTCTTTCATTTCCTTCATGAAACTCATACGCTGTTCTGCGCATTAGAGGTGTGAAAGGTCAGGTGTCGTTGCGATCACGACATGGGCATGCATGAGTAGTCTGTGTCCGCCAATAACGTAGGCAGGCGTAGGCACGCGTCGGGAGGGGACGTGGGTGGCCATGCATGTGGTCTGGTTTCGCTGGCACGCACTCAGCCATGCATCCGTCCTGGGGCGTTGAGCCCATGCATAGGTCTTCAATGGCTTAAAGCCCTCCCTTCGGTCGGGACCAACCCATAGCCGGCGTAAGAGTTTGTTTCAGCGAGGAAGCGGCGAGGCGGGGAGGCGGTGTGGCCGTGTGGCGAGGCGGTGAGGCGGCAAGGCGGCGAGGCCAGAAGGGGCTCAGGCAGAGGGGCGGGGTCGGAGGCGGGAAAGCGGTGAGGGGCTGAGGCGGAGAGCGTCCGAGGCAGCAAGGGACACGCGCAGCCCGGCCTCCTTCAAGCGCAAGAGGAGGAAAGCCGTCTTTGCGCGCGGCTTGCCTCCCACGCCCCAGAAAGCGTTCCCAAGTAAGAGGGCATGCGCAGCCCGGACTCCTGCCGCCGCAAGTGGAGGCAAGCCATGATTCCTCGCCGCTTGCCTCCCACGCCCCAGAAAGCGTTCCCAAGTAAGAGGGCATGTGCAGCCCGGCCTCCTGCAGCCGCAAGTGGAGGCAAGCCGTGATTCCTCGCCGCTTGCCTCCCACGCCCCAGAAAGCGTTCCCAAGTAAGAGGGCATGCGCAGCCCGGCCTCCTGCAGCCGCAAGTGGAGGCAAGCCGTAATTCCTCGCCGCTTGCCTCCCACGCCCCAGAAAGCGCTCCCAAGAGGGCATGCGCAGCCCGGCCTCCTGCAGCCGCAAGTGGAGGCAAGCCGTGATTGCGTGCCGCTCGCCTCCCACGCCCTAGAAAGCGCTCCCAAGAGGGCACGCGCAGCCCGGCCTCCTGCAGCCGCAAGTGGAAGCAAGCCGTGATTGCGTGCCGCTCGCCTCGCACGCCCCAGAAAGCGCTCCCACGAGGGCATGCGCAGCCCGGCCTCCTGCAGCCGCAAGTGGAGGCAAGCCGTGATTGCGTGCCGCTCGCCTCCCACGCCCCTGAAAGGGCTCCCAAGAGGGCGGGCGCAAATGGAGGAAAGCCGTGATTGCGTGCCGCTTGCCTCCCACTCGCCAGCCAGGAAGGGCACGCAAGAGGGTAGACATGGGCTTTGGCTCAATGGGGACCGTAGCTCCGTCCTGCAGGTGATGTGTGCGGTCCTGTATGCGGTGTGCATGCACGGCGCTGAACGGGAGTCGAACCCGTACACTCGTGGCGTTGGCGTGCTCCAAACAGTCAACAGGACAAGTGGCGGGGCTTGCCGGCGAACCTGTGGTGTGCTGTGGTGGCGGCAAGTGAGCGGTGCTCCCTTGCGTGCACGATGAGGGCCCTCAGCGGTCGGAGACGTCGCAAAGCCGACTCTGCGGCCCACATGACAGAATCCCTTCCCAGCCATCCCCCGCGCATGCGTCACAAGCCGCGCCGGCTCGCAGGCGGAGGTGCTCTGGTGTCCTCGGCTCTGCCTGCCTGCTCTGAAACCCACCGGCTCCGGGTGGCGGCGTTGCTGGGCGCGGTGGATGGGTGGCCTGAGGCCGGGAGCGCTGCATCGCACTGCAGCAGTAGCCGCATTGTGCGGATGGGCCACAGCGGCGCTTGCCTCGACTCCCGCTGTTCGCGGAGGCATGGGCGCGGCCATGGCGAGGGGGCATGGGTTTCTGGGTTTGCGGCGGGTGGGACCCCACGGCACTGCTGCTGGCTGCTGAGCACTGGGCGCTGCCGAGGGACGCCGCCGCTGGGAGCTGGGAGCTGGGCGCTGGGCGTTGCCGCTGGGCCCTGCCTGGGCGCTGCAGCTCGGAGCTGCCGCTGGGCGCCATTGCTGGGTGCTTGGCGTTGCCGCTGGGTGTTGCGGCTGGGCGTTGCCGCTGGGCGCGGCCGCTGGATGGGCGTTGCCGCTGGGCGCTGCCGCTGTGCGCTGCCGCCGGGCGCTGCCACTGGACCCTGAGCGAGGGCGCCATCTGAGCGCTAGGTGCCGGCGCTGGCCGCTGGGCGCTAGGCCCTGCCTGGGCGATAGGCCCTGCCTGGGCGATAGGCCCTGCCTGGGCGATAGGCCCTGCCTGGGCGCTGCAGCTCAGAGCTGCCGCTGGGCGCCGTTGCTTGCACTGGGCGCTGCCGCTGGGCGCTGCCGCCGGGCGCTGCCGCTGGACCCTGAGTCTGGGCGCCACCAAAGCGCTAGGTGCCGGCGCTGGCCGCTGGGCGCTGGGCCCTACCTGGGCGCTGCAGCTCGGAGCTGCCGCTGGGCGCCATTGCTGGGTGCTTGGCGTTGCCGCTGGGTGTTGCGGCTGGGCGCTGCTGCTTGGCGGGGCCGCTGGGCTCTGCTGCTTGGCACGGCCGCTGGGCGTTGCCGCTGGGCGCTGCCGCTGGGCGCTGCCGCCGGGCGCTGCTGCTGGGCGTTGCCGCTGGGCACTGCCACTGGACCCTGAGCCTGGGCGCCATCCTACCTGAGCGCTAGGCGCCGGCGCTGGCCGCTGGGCGCTAGGCCCTGCCTGGGCCCTGCAGCTCGGAGCTGCCGCTGGGTGCCGTTGCTGGGCGGTGGGCGTTGCCGCTGGGCGCTAGGCCCTGCCTGGGCCCTGCAGCTCGGAGCTGCCGCGGGGCGCCGTTCCTGGGTGCTGCCGCTGGATTGGGGCTGCCGCCGGGCGAGGGCGCTTTCGCTGGGCGTTGCCGGTGCGCGCTGAACGTTGCCGCCGGGCGCTGGGCGCTGGGCGCTGCCTGGCCGCTGCCGCTGGGAGGGCTCTGCTGGGGCACCGCCCCCTTCCGGCCCCCTCCTGTGGCCACCTTCTCCTGTGTCCACCTCAGGCCCCGCCTCCCGCCTTCCGCGGTCTTCGTGTTCTGGGCGCGATGCTCTGCTCTGCTCTGCTCTGTTGCTTCTTGCCCGCGCGAGGCTGCCTGCGCGATGTGCCTGGGACTGCGACTGCGCGGCCGTCTCTACGCATGGCCAATACAAAGCAGTTGCATGTCCGCGCTCCTGTTATGCCTACGGCTCCTTGCCTCCGCATATTGTTCTGTTTGTGGTGCGTTGTCTCTCGGGGCTGCCTACGGTGTCGTGGTCGCGCTTGTCCGCGGTGCCTCCGATGCCGTGTGCCAGCGCGTTGCTGGGTTCTTACATGCGCACGTTGCGGCCGTACTGTAGCTTCGCTTTAATCGTTGCTTCTCCGGGTGCTTCCGCATGCTATCGGGCTGGCTCGGCTCATGCAGGTTGGACGAGCACCGGCCCTGTGGGTCGGCGGTAAGTCCGCGACTTTTGGGGGACTTCTCCCTGCGCGCTTGTTGAAGCCAATTACCTTCTCACGCGGCGGGGCCGGTCCGTTGGGCGCGGGAGCTCCGGGGGTGACAGAGGTCGCACGTTCATTCACTCCGTAGCTCAGTGGTTGGCTCGCCCATCCACGATCCACGATGGGACAGAGCCTTTTGGTGCATGTACGGAGACTCGTTCGCCGACCCTCTCCCCTTACACTGCTACCGCTCCAACGTTCGCCGGCTCTCGAATACCCCCAGCCGGTCGCAACGCCAATTGCCAAGCCCTTACACACTCTCCACGCCACGCTACAACCCCCCGCCCCAGCAAACAGGACGAAGCCTCGCCGCCGCTGCCCCATCACCGACAGCCCGGCCCTCGCCTCCGTGCCTGGCGCCCAGCCCGTCATCCCCACCCGGCCATCCCTCGGGCCCCAGCCCTCCCGCCCTCCCGTGCCTGTGCCTGCGGCTCTGCCGCCCTCCCCCGACCGACGCGCTCAGCCAACGCCTCAGGTCCCACCCTCAGCGGCACACGCCTCGCACGTCCCTGTCGCGTGGCACGCTCGCACGGCTTCTTCACCGTCGCCAGCCACCAGCTCCAGCCGCAAGGCCAGCGCGTCCAGCCCTCCGCAGCTCCGTGAACGCAGTATCGACCGGTCGGTGCGGCCAGCGTCTACGAGCGCAGCTGCCTCAGACTACGCTACTTCCCACTTCCCACCCACGTGACGCTCTTCGTCTCCCAGCCGCCGGCTCCCCGCTCCCGCTGGTTTCCTCCCGGGCCTCGTATTGCCCTAGGTCCCAAAACTACCTTTCTCCTGCCGCTTCACTCCTAGACGCACGGGTTTTGGGAACGGGTATCTTCCTGGTGGCATCTTCCGCCTCGTACGTCAGTATGGAGCTCAGTCTTCAAGCAGCATTCCGCAGCCGGCTTCTTTCCCCCAGCTCGCATTTGCACACACCGCACTTTAACGCTCGACTAGCCCCTGTAGCTGACTCGTCGTCTTCGTCTACGCCACCTGCAGGTGCGCGCTCGCGCATGATGACCATAGAAGACTGGCACGCTTCACGGCTGGGGGCTTCTTCAAGCGGCTCAGGAAAGTGCTATTCGCGCCTGTCTCCCATAGGACCTGTATCAGCCTGCTAGACGTATCCGGCACAGCTCTACACCGTCAACAGCAACAGCAAGCCGGTTATTCTAGCGTAGCCGTTCTCAGCCGCACCCCCGACTACATCTGCTGCGCATACCGCTCCGTGTAGTGCTAGATAGCCCTGTTGCTAGTGCACTGTATGGAGGCTATGCCCCCCAACCCCCCGCCCCGGCGCCCGGGGCAACAGCAAAGGGGGGGAAAGACACACGGGCGGCGGGGGCGCCGCCCAGAACCGGCACACAAACTCTCCCTCACTCCCCCGCCGCCCTGACCAGCCCGGCCCGCTCTGCCTAGGCTGGCACCCCCGGGCGCCCAGGGTGGGTGGGTGGGCGAGCGAAGCGCGCCGCAGGGCGGCCGCAAGCTCTGGCGCCCGGGCGTGTTCTGCAGCGGTCCCAATCAACACGCGTGAGCCGTCAGAACGCGTCCACCGAGGTCAGCATGCGTGACAACAACGAGCTATCGAACAGTACTAGTACCCCCGCAGGCCTCAACTCTGCTTCGACCGGGGCCGGTTCGAGCCTGCCGTACCGCCCTTGGCGCACCAACCCGCCTTCTCCCCGGCCCCCTTCCAGCCCCGCCCCCCCAAACCCCTTTTCTACCTCCCAAGGGTTCAAGGCCCCACTTCCTCCCTGCCGTACACGCCCCAAAACCTCCCCTCGGCGCGCTGAGAGCGCTCCGTAGTGTCCCTTTTGGTGCATGTACGGAGACTCGTTCGCCGACCCTCTCCCCTTACACTGCTACCGCTCCAACGTTCGCCGGCTCTCGAATACCCCCAGCCGGTCGCAACGCCAATTGCCAAGCCCTTACACACTCTCCACGCCACGCTACAACCCCCCGCCCCGGCGCCCGGGGCAACAGCAAAGGGGGGGAAAGACACACGGGCGGCGGGGGCGCCGCCCAGAACCGGCACACAAACTCTCCCTCACTCCCCCGCCGCCCTGACCAGCCCGGCCCGCTCTGCCCAGGCTGGCACCCCCCTTGCACAGTTGTCGTCAGACCCGGGCGGTCAGGCGCATGCGGGTGGCCGCTGACAGATGCACGTAGCGTGGCACTGCTAGGGACCGCCAGCGCCCGTGCTCCATAATCTCCCCCAGCGTGGCGCCCGCCTCCGCCGCTGCCGTGGCGCCGCCGTGCCGTAGGCTGTGGGCCGAGTAGCGCTCCGGTGCCAGCCCCAGAGCGGGTACGGCTGCACCCGCCGCCGACAGCAGCGACCTGAGCCGGCGGGTGAAAGCGCCCTTGTGCCACGCCGCCGCCGCCCCGGCTGCACCAAACAAGTGGGCTCCGGTGCCCGCGCCCTCTGTTCGCCGCCGCTCGACGTGTCGCAGCAGAATGCGCGCGGTGGGGATGCCGGACGCCGTCCGCTCGGCCAGGAATACCTCCGCTCCTCGTGCTGTCTGATCTGTCTTGCTCCGGGCTATGAACAGCCGCACCCCGCCGCCTGGCGCGGCAGTCACGTCGCCAACCCGCAGCGCTGCTAGCTCGCTCCGCCTCAGCATGCCCAAGAAACCCGCCGTCAGCCACGCTGCGTCCTGCTCTCGCTCCCGCCTTCGCCCCGGATCTGCGTTGGCCTGGTGCTGCAGCCAGCCGAGGAGCACCACCAGCAGGTCCAGCGGAAAGGGCGCCTTGCGCGACAGCGCCGCCCCTGGCGGCGCTAGCGCCCGTCGCCGCAGGGCCTGGGCGAGGGCGGACTGGACGGCCGGGTGACGCGACGCTCTGTCCGCCTCCGCTGCACCACGGCCCCGCTGCCAGTCGGCGAGCGCCGTGACGGACCCCGAGATGGTGTCGTTGGCCAGCCCCCGCCGCACTTGCCAGGCGATGAACAGGCACACCAGCTCCGGGTTGAGATCGCCATCCCGGTCCGGAGGGAACGCCGCCGCCGGCGGCAGACCCAGATCGTGGCAGCAGCGCACGTACCGGCGGCGGTGGGTCTCGTACGACGCGGCCGATCATGCGCTAACTGCGCCGCTGCGGAGCGTGACCGTGAGGCTGGCCAGGTCCCCCGCCGGGCCCCCCACCGCCGACGTGTGCACGCCGGCGGCGGCCAATATGCACCGTGCGCACTTCATCCAGCCTCCCGGGTAGGCGCCAACGCCCAGGCCCAGGCAGGGGCGATGCGCCGGTACCGTGCAGACCTCGTACCGCACGTCCAAGACGCCCGTCCGTAGGCCGCACACGCCGCAGAAGCCTGCGCTCGGCCGGTGGGGGGCGGAGCGGGGCACGTTACGGCAAGCGTAGCACCAGCAAGTCGTACGGGGACGGTGGCGAGAGGTCACCCCAGGGTGCCCGGCACCAGGACCCTCCTTCGGCCAGGACCGAAACCACACGGAAGGGCGACCCTGGGCCGCGGATCAGGCGCCTAAACCAACCCCGCTCGGGCCAGAAGGGCACAACAACTGTGGCCCCAGTGGCCCCCGAAAGCCGGAAAGCGCGCACAATAACTCCCAGCACATCACCCGCCAACACCGGTGGGGGAAAGGCCCACAACGCCTTGCCCGCCAACGCTGCCTCGTGGCCTAAGACAGAACGCGACGGACAAAAGAAAGAGGCACACCCCTTCTGAACATTTAACCCCTTCTCATCTGCGCAGCAATCAACATGCGGCCGATATGGGCTCGCTCGTGGGCACAAGGAAGCAAACACCTCGGGCCGCAGCATAAGGTTGGACACCGGCTCCGCCAACTTGCGGCTCAACCGATCGGCGCGCTCATTATCCACCCCCGCCACCTGCTCTGCCCAAACCTCGAAATCGAAACCCACAGCTAACTCGGCTAACCGCCGGCTGAGAGGCCGGCTTTCTGGCACCCGTGATGCGCCATGATTTATTACCGCCACTGCCTGCGTGTTATCGCAGCGTATCAACACTCGCCGCCCACGAAGGGCCTCTGCCCATGTGCTGAGGGCTTGCACCACCGCCTTAAGCTCCCGCCACGCGACCGCCAGGCGGCTCTCCTCCGCCGACCATTGCCCCTGCATTTCCGCCGCCCCCCACCAGGCTCCGAACCCCACGCCGCTGGCATCCGTGAAAATGACTTCGCCCGTCAGCGAGTCTTCGCATTGCAGCGTGCCGTCTGCACCCCCCCTTTCTAGTTTGGCGGGCGACTTTTTCTGTCGCACGCCATCCCAGAGCCGCCGGTCCTGGCCGTCGTGGCCTAGGATGCGCATCCAGAACGCCAGGTCGTCGAGAGCTGATGCCGTGAGGGCACACCGTGACGGGGGCGGGGAGGTGGTGGTGAAGAGACAGTCGTATAGGCCTTGCATGAACGTGAAGCCCCACCGGCAGGCTCGTGCGACGAAAGTCAGTCGGCCTACCACTGTCTCTAGGGAGGACCGCGGCGCTGACGGATGCGGGGCGGAGGCCGCTGCGTCAGCCAGCACGGAGGCCACCTCCGCTGCGTACCGCTCACGCTTGGAGGGCGCGATGCGCATCTGCGGCCCCCCCGCGGCGGTGGAGTCGAACAGCATGCCCAAGAACTCCATCTGTTGCAGCGGGGCTGACCGGCCCTGGTCCTTGGCTCGGTTCCACTCGAGCCCCAGCTCTGCGCCCAGCCTGTCCATCACGTCGAAGGCTCGCTGCACTGCTGCATGTGACGGGCCGATAATCCCGTAGTCGTCCACATAACACCAGATCCGCACCCCCAAGCCCAAGCGGTCGCACTCGGCCTGGAAGAGCCGGCGTGCGGCGTCACTGAGCTCACAGAAGATGGAGGGGGACTGGCTGGCGCCGAAGGGGAGGGCTACCCAACGGAGGAGCTGCCGCGTGACGGGGTGACGGAAGGCGACGAAGCGGCGTGCAGAGGGGTGCAGCACGCAGTGGTGAAAGCCCGAGGCCAGGTCGCGTTTGCCCATGTATGAGCCGGCAGGCATGGCGTCGAGAACGTCGGCCAGCGTGGGAAGAGGGCACGGTAGGTGGTTCATGCATGCGTTGACACCGGAAGCCGAGGGGTCGATGAGCGGGCGGAGCTTGTTGGGCTGAACGACGACGTGGACGGGGTTAACGACGGCGGCGAAGTCAGACTCTGACCCGTGCGCTGCGGGGTCGTACGGCTCGACCACGCCGGATGCTAGCAGGCCGTCGAAATGATCACCAAGAGCGCTGAGGTGTTGTCGTACGGATGGGTAAACTGGGGCGTCACGGCGCTCCGCGGGTGTGGTATGAAACGTCCAGCGGATCTCGTTGCGGGTGGTGGGCGTGTCAACGCCGTGTCGTGCCCAGGCGGCCGTGTCAAGTTTAACGCCGTTGTGGTTGAACCATCGTCGTTCTAGCGGCGGCGGGTCCGCAACCGAAGGGTCGACCCACTCAACTGAGGAAGGGAGCGAGGGATGCCCCAACGGGCCGTACAGGTCCGGCAACGTACAGGTCACGCAACGTACAGGTTAAGCAACGTACAGGTTAAGCAACGTACAGGTTAAGCAACGTACAGGTTAAACAACGTACAGGTTAGGCATCGTACAGGTTGAGCAACGTACAGGTTAAGCGACGTACAGGTTGAGCGACGTACAGGTTAAGCAACGTACAGATTAGGTAGCATGGCCCGACCGGCCGTACAGGAGCAAGCACGTGCCGACCCTTACAACGCGGCCTGATTCTGACCATTCGCGGCGGTCGTGTCTCACCTTCTGCATGTGCGCCCAAGCCCTCGTCAGTCGCCACCGGTCCGGCTGCCGCTGCCGGGTGGGTGGGCGGCGCCGCGGCCCCCGCCCTTGAGGGCGAAGCGAGCGCCTCGACTGACTGGGCTGGCAGCTACCGCCGAGGCGGCGGGGGAAGCCCCGTCGGCGGCTGCAGCAAGCGCTGCAGCTCAACGTACTGGCTGCGCAGCTGCTGCCGCGGCAACGATGCGAGCGCCTCCAGCCTTTTGCACCCGCGCACCGTGTGACCCAACTCGCCGCAGTGATAGCAGAAGCCTGGCTTTGCGGCGGCGCGAAGCGCGCTGAACTGGGCATCCGTAAGCGGGCCCCTGGGCGTCACGTGCCCCGCCAGGCGTTCCGGCTCCTGCTCCCACTGCAGCTGCGGCTGCTGGTACGGCGGCCGATACGGCGGCTGGTACGGCGACTGGTACGGCGACTGGTACGGCGGCTGGTACGGCGGCTGGTCCTGCGCCTGCCACGAGCTGCTGGACGGCGGAGCACCGCCGTTGTAGGGCCCCGCTTGCCGCGATTTGCCGCTAGCGATGTTGCCCAGGCCCAGCGAGAGGTGCGGCCGCACCTCATCGGGTATCAGGAGCGAGTCACGCACAAGCTGCTGCGCCGGCTGCGGTGCCTTCAGGAGCGCAAGCGTGGCTTTGAAGTCGCCGTGGAAGGCGGCGGTGTAGCGGTACATGTTGGTGTGCGTCTCCGAGCACCAGAGGGCCAGATCCGCAAAGCTGGCTGCCATGCTCTCCGCCTTCGCCCGCTCTGCCCCTTGTGCGCTGCTGGCCTGCGCTCTGAACGCCTTGGCCGCTGTGTTGCACCACTGCGTGGCGCTCGTGAGCCGCGCGTCGGCGTCTGACAGCTTGGCTGCCGGCGCCTTGAGGCCGAGCTGTGTGAGCGCCGAGCGCATTTGCGGCATCGCATCCAGGACTGCATCCAGCTCGCCAACCGGACCGAGGGCAAAGCTGAGGAGCTGATTGTTGCTCTGCGCCCAAGAGTGCGGTACGGCTGGAATGTTGGAGCCCGGGCCTGGGCCCCCGTGCTGTGGGCCCAAGCTGTGGGCGGTGCCGCCGGCGCCGCCCTGGGGCAGCAGGCCCGCGCCGTGTGGGTTGTGACCCTGTGCGCTGAGCGTCGACGCAAACAGCGCCAGGGCTCCCGCTCCTTCGGGGGCCCCTGCGCCCGTCTGCGGCAGACTGCCGAAGCCCGTGAGCTGCTGAGTCAGGCCTCCCAGCCCAGCTCCGTGGCCCCCCGTCGGCAGGCCTCCGAACAGTGCCGCCTGGCTCATGTGTTGCTGCGCGTTGGCCGCCTGCATGGTGCGCTGCAGGGCCTGTTGCTGCAGCTGCGCCTGCATCAGCGCTTGCGCCTGAGCGTGCTGCTGCTGCAGCGCCGCCTGCGCCTGCGCTTGCGCCTGCTCTTCTTCCGCTTGCTGCTGCTCCTGCGCTGGCTGGTCTGCGGCCGTGGGGGTGTGGAGCTGCTGTGGGTGGCGCCGGAGCTGCCGGCGCTGGGGCGGCGTGCCCACCCGATGCTCCTGCCCCGCCCGTTGCTCTGTTGGGCGCCGGGCCCGGCGCTCCGTGGGGCGCCGGGCCCGGCGCTCCGTGGGGCGCCGGGCCCGCGGCGTCTGGGTTGGCAAGCGCCTCCTCCAAGCGCTCAATAGCGGCCTCCATATTGGCCCGTGACCGCCAGAATGCACGGCTGCTGAATGGCACCAGCGCGGGGCACGCGCTGGTGATGCGCCGGACATGGTCGACTAGTGCTTGCTCCACCTGCTGGATTCTGTTCTGGCGAGCAGCGGCGCGCTGAAGTTTCTGCGCGTTCTGCAGCTCCACCTCGTAATTAGCGTGCACGGACTGCAGCGTGTCGAACTGCTGCAGGCACGACGCGTTTGGCGGCCCATGAGCCCCGCCCACGCCCAGCGTTTCGCGCAATGAGCGCAGGTTGGCGAGCTGCCGTTGCATCCAAGCACCGCGAGCGAAGCGCGCCGCAGGGCGGCCGCAAGCTCTGGCGCCCGGGCGTGTTCTGCAGCGGTCCCAATCAACACGCGTGAGCCGTCAGAACGCGTCCACCGAGGTCAGCATGCGTGACAACAACGAGCTATCGAAAACTACTCCCACCGGACCTTGCCTACGCTCACCTGCAGCGGTCCCAATCAACACGCGTGAGCCGTCAGAACGCGTCCACCGAGGTCAGCATGCGTGACAACAACGAGCTATCGAACAGTACTAGTACCCCAGCAGGCCTCAACTCTGCTTCGACCGGGGCCGGTTCGAGCCTGCCGTACCGCCCTTGGCGCACCAACCCGCCTTCTCCCCGGCCCCCTTCCAGCCCCGCCCCCCCAAACCCCTTTTCTACCTCCCAAGGGTTCAAGGCCCCACTTCCTCCCTGCCGTACACGCCCCAAAACCTCCCCTCGGCGCGCTGAGAGCGCTCCGTAGTGTCCCTTACGGATCGGCCCGAAGACCCACCCCTGGTACGAGTCAAAAACAGTTCACACTTCTCCCCACACTTCTCGTAGGCGCACCCGAGCGACCACTCGAGCGCACGCTCCACGGTCGGAAGGTCGAGCGAACCTAATGCTGGGCCGCGCAAGGCCGAAGAGAGCCAATTGGAGCATGTCCAGACCTCGTCGGCCGAATCCTCGCGACCCAGCCGCAAACAGCTCGCACAGCACGAAATAAATCTGAGAGATAGCAACACGCGGGGGAAGCGCGTGGGGCCTGAGCGCAAAAGCGACCGATTGCGACAAAAGTCGTCGGGCCTTGCACCGAGCGGCTCGCGATTGACACTTGAGGCACGCCGCGCGAACTGACGCCAGCCCCAGCACGCCGAGTTACGCAACACGCAATGTTTAGGGAGGGCGTCGCGGTGCAACGCGGGCACCACAAGTCAGGACGCACCCTTGCTCCGCCGGTGGCAGCGACGCCACCTCGTGCGACTGCAGCGTGCTCGCGCAGTGATAGCGATAGGAGACCATGCTACGGGCAGTCGGGCACGCGGCGCCGGACACCATCCTGGCACCATCGCGAGTGCAGTGGGAGCCTGCCCCGCTCGCCTAAGGCGCGCGCACGGGAAGCAAGTCCGCAAAGTCCAGAGCTGACAGGGCACCTGGCCGAAACGCCAGTTGGCAGCTCGGGCCGCTAGCGTGCTGGCGGACACGCAGGCCCGCAGCTTGCGCCCCGCCACCCCTCGCCCCTTTGCCCCCCTGCCCCCGTGCCCGCTCGCCCCCCGCACCCCCACCCCCCGTGCCCCGCACCCCTCAGCCCCGGCTCCCCGCACCCCCAATGCCATCCCCCCGAGGCCCCCGCAAAGCTTGCTCGTGACCCTCACGTGCTCTGCGCCCCTTCAGCCCCCCTTCGAGGGGGACCCTCGAGCTGCCTGTGCCCCTTGCGCGCTCTGTGCCCCCACGCCCCCCACGCGTCTGAGGGACATCGCTCGCTGCTCGCGAGATGCGGGTTGTCGCTCGCCCGAGATGTGGTCGCACGTTGCGGCCCTGCTTTTCGCGTAACCTCGTCCCCCTGTCCCCTTCCCCCACGCGTCTCGTGCCTGCACTCTCCTCGCACCCTTGCCCCTGAGATTTGTCGTGCATCGCTGGGGTCCTGGGGCTGCGCTCCTTGCTGGGTTTGCGAGGGCCTCTCTCTGCAAGGGTTCCTCGTCTTGCAGCGCCCTGGCCCGCCTCCGGGTGGTATAAGCCTCCGCGCCGCGCTCCGGGCCGTGCCCACCCCTGCACTGCTGCCTGGGACCATCCGGATGCCTCCACCGTTGCCCGCACATCAGCCCGGCTACCGTGCGCCCCCCCGGCCGGATGCGCCCGCCGCCGCTTCACCCCTTTACTCCTGCGTCCGCCTCGCCCATGCCACCCAGCTGGCCCCGCGATCGCGCAGCACATGGGAGTCTGGATTGAGCAGCAACCCTGAGCTCTATCTCTGCGAAGTAGAGGGGTTTTGAGAGAGGGAAAGCGGCGAGGAGGAAGGGGGGTCGCGGAGTGTGCCAAGAAGTCAGGAGGTAACCAGACCCATGGGGACTCAATAGGCAGAGGCGGCGGCCGGCACAAAGCCGTACTCGTGATTACTGCCTAATTGCTTAACAGTGTTGTGCCTCACATGCGCGAGGTACGGCTGTTGGTGAGGTGATTCGCCTCCCTCCCCCGCTAGTAGAGTGCAGGGGCGACTATCTATTGCGCCCCCTGCACTCCCTAATGTCAAGACAGTTCCCGGATGACCACGCTTCAACCTCGGCTGTCGCCGCGTCTTGCGCGCCCAATCATCTCCACGCATAGGTACGTTGCCTCACACTTGCGTCCTCCCCTCTGCTCCCTGGCTTGCAGCTCTTCCCGGCCACCCCCACGCTCCGAAACCTCCGTTGCACACAGTACTCCTCCTTCCATGATGCTCCCAACGAGGATCGAAGCCAACCTAAACTGGCGGGAGGGCGGATTGAAATGCGTACGACGGAAAGGGGACACACTTTGCGCGGCGCCGGGCAAATTTTCGTACTGCCGTAGGATTTCACTTTTGGAGGCGTGCAGGCGGGGGCGAGGGGGACTCCGGTTTTGCTTGACCGTGTGTTAGTCGACAGTACACAGGGAAGAGGCCGAAGAGCGAATTGGGGGCACCAAGAGAACAGTTGAGCGCTGTTCCTTGTTGCTGCAACGCCCTGCAGCCCACGGACCATGACAGCTGGCTGCGGGGAGGGGCTGTAGGCCAGCCTGCCCGGGCAAGAGAACATTTGGTGGTAAGCCCTGGTCAGGCCTCAGGCGGCGTTGGCGAGGGGGCGGGATGAGGCTTTCTTGAAGGGCGCTGACGTGCCCGTACCTGGGACAAGCTTGCTGTGCACCGGCCTGGGGCCCGCCTGGGGACTACGGGGGGCGGCGCAGCCGACTTAGTCGACTCCGCAAAAACGACTCTTTGGGCCTGTAGAGGAGTCCCGAGAATTGGACGAGCCGAGATTTGGCCCAGAAGTTTTGGGGACGACCCGACATTTGACGAGCCGGTTACGCGAATTTGGGCTCGTCGCGGCTTTTGAGCGCCCAGCAGTGTGTGTGACTTGAAGGGAGGACACCGCGGCAACATTTCAAGCAGGAATCAGGAAACGAATCGAAAGCTCGTTCGCGTGTTACCATGGTAGTGGGTTCACTGGGTGGCGAGCTGCTGGGGCTGTCGCCTCTGCTTCCGCAGCTCCACACGCCAACGCCTTGTGGAGGCTCAAAGCGCACCGCGCAACCTGGGCGTCCGCCGCAGTTGTTCGGAGCTTGGGACGCACGGCACCAGCCGGAGGGAGGGGGCGCACACGCCCTCGCTGCCCCTGCGCCCCCAAGCGGCGGCGGCCAGGGCACTGAGGCCTACGGGACGAGCACGTGCAATGCCACTGCCTGTGTTGTCGTGAGAATATAACACTATGCCATCGACCGTGGGCCCCGAAAGGGGTGCCGGTACAGGAAGCGTAAATAGGAGGTACGCGGCGCCGCCGGCAGCGCCATCGGCTGCCATGATGGGGGGCCGGAAAGGCTGATGCCTCCTGGGATGGGGTCCTGTCGGCATGGTGGGCGGGTGCAGGTGTCAGCCACCTTGCTACCAACGGACGGCACGTCCCCATGCGGCCTGGCCCCTGACCTGGTACAGGAATGTACTGAAAGGGCTGCTGGGGCTGGAAAGGAACTCCTGACTCACCGAGCTGGGAAGGCGGGTTCCAACACGCCTGGCATGTGTCCAAATCGGCCATCTGGCTCTGGGTTTCCCTACTGTCACTTTGCCGGGCTCCGGGCCCGCATGACCATGGCACTGCCAGCGGGCCGCTCCGCCTTAGCCAACAACCAGCTTGAGCTATGGACCGCTATCCCACTTCAAGCTTTGATTGGTGATCGCTGATTCCGGGACTGGGCGTCTAGTGAAGTCTT
Organism: Edaphochlamys debaryana; assembly: GCA_016858145.1. Taxonomy (NCBI): domain Eukaryota; kingdom Viridiplantae; phylum Chlorophyta; class Chlorophyceae; order Chlamydomonadales; genus Edaphochlamys; species Edaphochlamys debaryana. The sequence goes on along the minus strand of JAEHOE010000185.1, from coordinate 150,191 downwards.
GGACCCTCTCTTCACCGCCATCAGGGGCCTTGTAGAAGGTCTTGACTGGTCCTTCTACCTGATCCGCCGCAGCGTCCCCCCTGCGCGACAGCCCCTCCATTCCGATCATTATTATATGGACTTGCCTGCCAAGTTCTTGCTGCGAATCGTCCTTTAGGCTGCCAAGCGACGGAAGCGAGGGCGAGTGCAGAATCACGTTCGCCCTAAATGGCCAGGCAAGGCGCGCAAGGGCAGGGCGGGGCAAGGGCCAGGGAAGCCACGCGCACGAGCTTCCCACACCGTGTAACGCCATTTTGTGGCCGCTTCAGCACGAGGCGGTGATCGGCCGAGACGGCAAGCCCACCCTGCAGCTGGTAGCTTCTGCCTACACCTCCGCGACCGACCCCGTCGAGCGGGCCAGGCTATTGGCGGCCTTGCTGGCGTCCCTTGAGGGCCTGCAGGCCAAGGCTGTGCCGCCTCAATCTGAGGCGGCAGCAGAGGCCGCGCCCGCTGCCATGGGCGTGCAGCTGCCCCCTGTCGACGTCTCAGCCGCACAGCTCCGGCGCTTGGCGGCGATGACGGGCCCCTGCGCCGTGCCGGGCTGCCGCGATCGGCACCTCAGCAAGGGCTGCTGGTACCGCGGCCACGGCGGAGAGATCCTGTGCAAGAGCTGCGCCCGGCGGTTTTGGGAAGCGCCCCTGGGGAAGGCCGTAGCTGCCGGTGTGCTTGCGGAAGCCTGAGTTTGGGGAAGGGCCTGCGCTTGGGGAAGGGCCTGCGCCTGGGGAAGCCAGCTCTGGGGTTTGGGGAAGGCGACCGCTTGGGGAAGGGCCTGCGCTTGGGGAGAAGCGGCTTGGGGATGGGTTTGGGGAAGCCTGCGCTCGGGGAAAGGGGGATGTTGACGCTGTTGGGTTGTAACGCACCTGAGTGGAGGAGTTTGGACAGACCCAGCTTCGGTCCACGTGGATGGTTGCTGCACAAGCATCACACTAGTGAGCCGCTTTACACGCAGAGCCACCGCGCGATTGTCTCGGGCGCACCTGTGCTCCGCCTCGAGGGCGTCCACCAGCGCGGCCTCGGCACGCACCTGCGAGCACACACGAGGTAAGGGGGAATGAAGGGGTTTGGGGCTGAGCTTCCGCGCAGTGGCTTCTCTGGGGGGCGAACGCAACCTGAACGCCACCAGGGACGTCTTCGTATCGCTGCTGAAGGGCGTGTCATGGGGCCCTCCCATGCAGTCTCCGGCGGCTCCTGGATTCTCTGATGCTTTTTTGGCCTTTCATTTGCACAGCCACTGGGGGGCGGGGGGGAGCCCCGCAGGGGCTAGAGCATGAGAGAGCCCATGAGAGAGCTTTTCAACCCAGCGCCGGCTCCAGGTTGCCCTAATAGACAAGGAGAACACAGCTGTCTGCCAGGTTTGGGCCCAAACGCAGCCGGGGATCCCCATTTGCGTATGACCCGGCCGACGTGCGCTTTGCATGCGCCAAGCATGCCAACGCATAGGCCTGGCAATGTGTGCTAGCAAGGACAAGCGTGGGTCCCAACATAAAGCTTTCTCGCCGGGTCGACTGATTCCAGGCATCGTGGGCGGACGGGGCCGCGTACTGAGCCATCGGAACGCAGATATCAGATGCATCGTATATGCTCGCCAACAGCGGCAACATCGGGAGTCGGCCGTCTCTTTTCCTGACTGCGTGCGCGGGAGCGGGAGGGGCGCTTGGGGGCTGGGGGGCGCGTGGGGGCGGAACGGGGTGCACAGTGGCATAAGGGGGCCGTTACCGTTTTGCGTGTGTTGGTGTCCCGGCCCCCCGCCGCACTGAGCCAAATGAAAGGCCACCAGATCCGTTCGGTCTAGTTGGGCTGAGCCCCCGGCGCGTAGCGCCTGGCGCGGAGCGCCAGCCGGGGGGCGAAAACGCCCCCTGGGATTACCCCGTGTCGGCGTGCCTGGGACCCCATGGAGCCGAACCTGGGGGTAAGGAAGACGTCGGTGTCCGTGCGTGTGGTCCGTGCCTGCGTCACTCATCCACATGCGATTCACGCCTAGCCCGCGATGCCACAAGCTCGAGCTATCCCTAGAGGGCAGGGAAACTTATCGACCGCGCTCTAACATGCCGACATGTTAACATGCGCGCAACCTTCCCGCTTGTGCCCAAACTGAGCGCAGCATTGTAAGAGCGCCTCGTGCATCTTGAAGCCTTTGCTGGCCAAGGCAAAGGTATCAACCGGGCGGGGCCGCAGCTGCAGGTGGACTGAGGCGGAGGCGGAGGGGGCGGTGTTGCAGGATGAGGAGGGCGGAGGTTCCCGTAGCCATAGCTGCGGGTGGGTCCGGCCGGCTATGTCCAGGCCGAGGCGAGTAGACGCCTGACGAGCGCACCACCAAACGGATTAATGGCCGAGTGGCAGGGAAACTTATCGACCAACTGCCAACATGCCGGTGACAAGGTTGGGCGTTGGACTTTCCCGCTTTTGCTCAGTCTGGAGGAGGGCTTAGGGAGGTGGGGGTGGGGGGCATGACGCATTACTGGCACTCATATGGACTCCAAACGGATTAATGGCGGTGCGAGCCCGCGTGCCGTGGTGCGGCCTGTGGTGGAGAGGGTTGAGGGCTGTACGGAGCCAGACTCGATTAGTGGGCCCCTGGGGGGAACACGGGGCTCAGCCCTTTTCCTGCCTTCGGGCAGCCATCCTTGTCGCAGCGCCACCTCTTGCGTCGTACCCAGTGGGATCAGGGACGAGGGCTCTGCCTGCAAGAGGGGCGTCCACCCGGGTCGTCACAACTGGACCCCCAGATGGCCAGACCCGGCTAGTTGCACGTTGCATTGACCCCAGATGGCAAAGGGCGGGGCGGCGGGGCGGGCCACCACTGCGCATCCCCTGCCGACAGACACGCCCTCGAGGAAAAAGCAGCAGGAAGCCAGCTCAAGCCTCAAAGTCCGGGAACAGAGCCACAGCTCAGGACAGGGGTCAAGCTGGGCAAAGGCCCACAGTAGTCAACACGCATTAGGGTGGTCGACTCGAGGCAATCGGCTCGAGGCGCACAGCTCACGGGTCAGCTCCCGCTGTCCTCTCGCTGTCCCAGCACACAGTAGCAGGATGCTTACTGCTGCATGTGCTGCAGGATGCCTGCGCTGCAGTCCACGCCCACCTGCATAGTACAGCCAACCGCCTGCCTCGTCGACCGCCGCCACCACGGTGCCCTGGGGGAGCCGAGGCGCGGGGGTCAATGCAATGTGCAGCTAGCCGGATCTGGCCCAGCACGGCCCCAGCACGGGCCCAGCACGGGAGCGGACCCTTCCTTACTTCTTATTGCTCAGGCCTTGCAGGTCCCTCTTCAATGAGACGCATCTGCCCTTCACCCCCAAGGTCAAGGTGAGTACCATGCGGCACTCATGCATGTTGTAGGATGAGGGTTGATCGAGATTCATAACGCATGCGTCCGTTAGGGTGCGGACCAGCTATCCGGATTCGGGCTGGACCTGACGGACCGATACGACGAGGCAGCCATCGATAAGGGTCAAGAGCAGGCAGAGGTAGGTGCATGGCATAGCACGGGGTCCAGCTACGACCCGTGCAAGCGCGCACCTCGTAGAAAGAAAGGTTGAAGGCGCAGTGCGTGAGCAATAGGCCACCGCTGTCCAGCACGGACGTAGCCTGAGGGCAGAAAGGGTTTGGACCCCCGCGCAGTCTAGTTGCGTGCCCCCTGGCCTCGTGCATGGGCTTGATTTGCACATATGCGCTGAACCCCCTTACCGTACACCAGCATGCTTCCGGGCAAGAACAGGCGGCCGCTGGGGGACACGAGGAAGCCGCTCGTGGGAGGCCGGCTGGGGGCGGGCTCTGAGGTGGTGCGGACACCAAGCCGCTGTGGAGGGCGCGGCGGAGGGCGCGGGAGAGACGGGTACGCGCCGTAGGGGCAGCCGTAGGCGTGGTCGTGGGCAGGCGTTGCGCAGTTGGGCACTGGGCACGGCCCTGCCTCAGAGTGCTGAAGCAGCGAGCCCAAAACCAGCGCGAGAGCCGCGGAACACTGCACGCCGAAGCCGTCACTTGGTAAGCTGTCGCGTGTAAGGCCGTTCGTTCCAGAGGCAAGGGCAAAGGCTTGCGATGCTGCCTAACTTTGCAGGTGCTAAAGATGGGCCGCCTGCCCCATTCCGGGGCCGCCAGCCCGAGGCCGACACGCACTCCGCCTAGGGGGCCCCAAGGCCCCTGCCTCGGCCCCCGGGCCCCCCGCCGGCCTTCCATTACTGTGTGCGCTTCGACATCCCTGAAATGCGCAGGTCGCCGCGGAACCAGTCTCGGGCTCACGGCATGTGCCCGCCTGTCGCTAGGTGTCCCAAAGCCCCCTGCCAGCGCTTCCTCCCCCTGTGCCAGCGCTTTCGACCCGTGTGACCCCGTTGCTGCTTATAGGCAGCTTTTCCCAAGTTCTCTTTCGCTCCCTCGGCTATCCACGTTCGGCCACATCCTCCCCATGTTTCCTTCGCCCGACTGCGCCAACGGGTCCACGCCTTCTTGCCCTGTCTCAGCCCCACTGACGCTGGCCCCCCCATCCACGTTCGGGGCGCCCGCCCATGCCACGCATAAACCACGGCCCAACAACCCGGACAGCCATTCAGGGTGGGCCATTGCCTTCCCCTGCCCCTGCTCCCACGTCACCTTCTACGCTCCTCCGGCGGCTCTAAGTTGTATCAGTGGCTTTTCTACCTGTGTCACCCTGCGGACATGCGCCGCAGAGGGGGCTGGAGTTTTGGGAGGGGAAGGCGGAGCTGAAGAAAAGGGTAGCAGCCTCATCCTTACTTCCTGCTTTGCCATGGCCGCGAGGTGACCGGGGGCCTGGCGCATAGCACGCCATCGTGCACTGCGCTGCATTGCGCTTTGCTTCAAACCCAATACAGCATTCCACCCCCCCCCCCAAACGGGAGCAAGACCCCGCTGGCGCGCGCATGCAACTTCAGCTTAGATCAGTGGCCTTCGTCAACACACAATTAAACACAATTACACATGCCGACCCTGACCCCGACCCCGACCCCGACCCCGACCCCCGACCCCGACCCCGACCCCGACCCCGACCCCGACCCCGACCCCGACCCGACCCCGACCCCGACCCGACCCCGACCCCGACCCCGACCCCGACCCCGACCCGACCCCGACCCCGACCCCCGACCCCGACCCCGACCCCGACCCCGACCCCGACCCCGACCCCGACCCCGACCCCGACCCCGACCCCGACCCCCGACCCCGACCCCGACCCCGACCCCGACCCCGACCCGACCCCGACCCCGACCCCGACCCCGACCCCGACCCCCCGACCCCGACCCCGACCCCGACCCCGACCCCGACCCCGACCCGACCCCGACCCCGACCCCGACCCCGACCCCGACCCGACCCCGACCCCGACCCCGACCCCGACCCCGACCCCGACCCCCGACCCCGACCCCGACCCCGACCCCGACCCCGACCCCGACCCCGACCCCGACCCGACCCCGACCCCGACCCCGACCCCGACCCCGACCCCGACCCCGACCCGACCCCGACCCCGACCCCCGACCCCGACCCCCGACCCCGACCCCGACCCCGACCCCGACCCCGACCCCGACCCCCGACCCCGACCCGACCCCGACCCCGACCCCGACCCCGACCCCGACCCGACCCGACCCCGACCCCGACCCCGACCCCGACCCCGACCCCGACCCCGACCCGACCCCGACCCCGACCCCGACCCCGACCCCGACCCCGACCCCGACCCCGACCCCGACCCCGACCCCGACCCCGACCCCGACCCCGACCCCGACCCCGACCCCGACCCCGACCCCGACCCCGACCCCGACCCCGACCCCGACCCGACCCCGACCCCGACCCCGACCCCGACCCCGACCCCGACCCCGACCCCGACCCCGACCCCGACCCCGACCCCGACCCCGACCCCCGACCCCGACCCCGACCCCGACCCGACCCCGACCCCGACCCCGACCCCGACCCCGACCCCGACCCCGACCCCGACCCCGACCCCGACCCCGACCCCGACCCCGACCCCGACCCCGACCCCGACCCCGACCCCGACCCCGACCCCGACCCCCGACCCCGACCCCGACCCGACCCCGACCCCGACCCCGACCCCGACCCGACCCCGACCCCGACCCCGACCCCGACCCCGACCCGACCCCGACCCCGACCCCGACCCCGACCCCGACCCCGACCCCGACCCCGACCCCGACCCCGACCCCGACCCCGACCCCGACCCCGACCCGACCCCGACCCCGACCCCGACCCCGACCCCGACCCCGACCCTGACCCCGAACCAGCCGCAGACGCTGCGCACCAGACAAGTTGCCCCGGCTACGGCCACCTGGCTTGTTGGGCACTGCTTTACTGCTCGCAAGACCATGGCTGCGGGTAGCACCTCGCCAATGTTGTTGGGCCGGGAGTGCATTTTGCAGGCCTAGCTTTTCGCGTAACCTCGTCCCCGCTTCCCACTCCCCGCCCCCCGCCACACCCGGCAGGCGCACGGGGCCATGGTCCGAAGCCCGAGCCCACGTTGATGCCCTCGTACTGAGCGAGGCCCGCCGCTAGATGGAGTGAAGGCGCGTGCAGGGGTTGGGGGCCCGCCGGCCCGTCGCGGCAATGTGCAATCCTTGCCGGCGATCCTCTGCATGAACGCCGCTTGGCTTCCGCCCCCACGCCCGCCTCCACCCCCTCCTTTTCCCCTTCGCAGGGGTAAGAACAGGAGTGTCAGGCGAGTAGGCGAGTAGGAAGGCTTCGCAGGGGTGCCCCTGCCGCCGCGGGTCACGCAACTCCAGTGCCCGCTCATGGCAAGCAGTGGCAAGCCCTGGACCGTGAGAGCATCGGGGTTGGCTTGCCCCTATCCCGCCCAGCCATGCTCTCGCATCAATGCGGTCCACGTAATAGTACTAGTCTAGTCTACCGGAGGTTGACAACGCGCACAGGACAGACATCTGGGGGAATTCAGCGGGCGAGAGGACGCCAAGGGCCCTGCAGGGCGAAAGGAGACACACGGAGGGGGGTGGGTGGGGGGGGAGGAGGGTCTCGAACTTTTGCACAGCTCCCGTCCGAACTTTTGTTACAGCGGTCTGACGCAATCCATGGGCCCGTTCCTTGCGTGAAAGCGTGTTATCAAGAAGAGGCTGACCGTGGGTGTGCCTGAGCACCACGGACCATAGGGATGGTGGTTGACGAGTGGCTGCGGATGCCACATTTCGGCATTTCCGCGCGTGGGACACGTGACGACCGGCACTGCCACCGCTGCTAAGCGTCCGCGTGCGTCAGTGTGACCTTGGTGCGTCGTATAGGAGGCCTCGGGCATGACTAGCGCGGATGCAAGGTACCGGAGGAAGGTCCATGGACGCGGGGATGGTCAATGGACAGGACCCAAGCCTCATTGGCGCTTCCGGTTCACGCGCAAAGAGGCAGTAGCGCACACGAAGCGCAGCCAGTTGGCACAATAGTCGAGGGAAATGGGTTACGACATGGCCATGGACGGCAGAGTGTGCACAGGTGCGTACGGCGCTGGGGAGGGGGGTCAGGAGGGGGGGTCAGGGGGATTGGAACACCGCTCGTGCGAGCGGAAGGCGCGTGTCCATAAAAAGCCACGCGGCACAGCCGGTCGGCTGACCGGAACGTCAAGTCGCCCCCCCTGGCTCAGGGTTGGCTTGCCCGGTCGGCGTCGACCGAGCCATTCTCCCAGCGGTCTGAGAGATTGGCTTGCCGCGATGAACCGAACCGCGACTGCACTGCTGTTGCTGCAGAGCTCTCTGAACTGGCTGCCATAGCGCGCAAGCCCCCACGCTCCGCAAGGCGGGGATGCCCAAAATTTCGCAAGTTTGCTGGCCGACATAAAGTTGTTACGATTAATTGCAAGCCGTGATCACGGCCGCGGACCCCACAAATGGCAAACGTGTGGGGGGTTACCTGGGGACGCACGGTTGCCCGGTTGGCGCCGACCAAACACTTTCCGAGCGAGTCTGGGAGAATGGCTTGCCGCGATCTCCGTGGCGGAATTGCACTGCTGCTCGCGGATGCCTTAATTTGCCGACATTAAGTGGTTAAGAGATATGCGCTGAGCTACCAAGTTAATGATACATTGTTAATGTTAATCAAAGGCTCTTGATTGATCAATGTTCAACTTGCCCCTGATTAACGATTAAGAGAATTACGATTTCTGCGCGCGCGGACTGCGCGGCCTTCGAGAGCTCTGCGAGCACATCGGGCCTGCTCAGGACTCGGCTTGGCTCTGTAACGACTTGGCAAGTGACAGCGCCCCACTGACTGCGTTGTCTGTTTAGCGAAGCCATAGGTCGCACATTCACACTCAAGCGACCTCTCACACAAGTCACAGGCTTTAAACAACAACGCAGCACCGATTACGAGCTTTGAGCAATACAACAAGCCTCAATCTCGTGTGCTTGCGCGTCGACTGCCGCTCCGTAACTTACCACATCGCCGCCAGTGTGTGGCCTTACCCCTTGCTACGGGCAGAGCGAGGAGAGCGATACCATAGCACGCAACTTTTAGACTATCGCGGCGCGAATGGCGCGGCGGCCCTTCGCGGCCGGCCGGCCCCGCGGCATGGCACATGGCGCTCTGGTGCTCGTGGCGCTGTGCCTGGCGCTCTCGCAGTCCACCGTCGTGATGGCGGGTACGCGGCAAAGGAAGGCGCTTACTCGTCAATTGTTACTTGCGTTACTGGCGCCGGTGGTGGTTTCGGGCTTGCCGGGCGGAGGCAGGCTCAAAGCCTTTTGGGAGGGAGGGGGGCGCTCGTAAGGCTGCACACTTGGGCCGTGCCGCTTACTGGTGGTCACTCTATCGGCCCCCTGTCTCGCCGTGCAGCTCTGGACCTGACGTCCAATGGCGCAGCTTTGGGCTACTGGTTGACTGACCACTCGCTAACTGACACGGACGGCGCCACGTCTGCCGACAGCAACACTCTGTACTTGTGGGCAAAAAACCGCGCCACAACGACTGCGACTTCTCCGGCGGCCACGGTTGATTATGTGTTCGCCGCGCCCAGTTCTGGCCCAAGCTGCACGTACGACATTACGGGTGTAACGTCAGCTACCGGTGTTAACGTCGCCTGGACCGCTGGCACGCTGGCAAGCACAGACAAGTCTCAGACCATAACGCTTACGTTTGGCGACACGCTCGTCATAACATGCGGAAGTGATGTGTACACCGTGTACTACAGTAAGTGCTGTGGTGGCCGGCGCTGCCTGCGAGTGTGACCCTCGAGCTCAAGGGTGCTCCCCCTTGCAGTTGATCACGTGTTCCCGTGGACCGTCTCGACGACGGACGACGCGAACAGCGTGGCCAATTACTGGACCACGGGGAGCGGAGCGTACAACACGGGTGCCTGGGTCTCAGGCACAAAGACCCTGACCGTGGACCTCAAGTCCACGGATGGATTTCTCCCGTACACCATCCCCGCCGTGACTACCATCAGCACAGTGGACGGGACTCTCACCGCCACCTGCACTGGCAACGGCACCAACTGGGCGTCTCAGTCAACTGCCTTCCACGTCAACGCGGAGGAGTCCGTTGTCTTCATCTGCACGATGACCGACACGGGTTCCTACACGGCTACCTACACGTGGACGGTTATCGCTAGTGAGGAGGGATGCGCACACTGCACACCTGATCTGAGCCGGAACCGACCCTGGAATCTCTCACATGGCCTGCAGATGACGTGACCGCGCCGACGCTCATCGGCATGCCGGGCAATCAGACCGTGCAGGCAACCTGGTCAGGTGGCGTTAACTTCACCTACACGGACCCCACCGCGACTGACCCTGGCGACAGCAGCCCAACGGTTGTGTGCAGCCCCGCCTCTGGCAGCCCCAACTTCCCTGTGAATGAGACCACCGTGGTCAACTGCACGGCCGAGGACAACGGTGGAAACATTGCCTGGGCCACGTTTGACGTCTATGTTGGTGAGTGCGTACCACCCGTTGCCAGCAACCAGTGTGCTACATGGCAAGACTGACCAGCCCCATGACCTGCTCGCACTGCAGAGGACACCACCAAGCCCGTGATCATCATCATGCCCTCGAACATGACGGAGGGAGGCCTCTACCAGGAGGCGGAGAACGCCACCGGCGCTTTCGTCACTTGGACTAGCCCCACGGCCACCGACAGCGTGGACAACTCGCTCGATGTGACCTGCACCCCCGCCTCGGGCTCCTTCTTCCCCATCAACGTGACAACCACTGTCAACTGCACGGCGGTGGACGACTTCGGCAATGGCGCGTGGGCCATCTTGACAGTGTTCGTTGGTGAGCCTTTATGCAAATGCTTACACCCGTCGCCTCTGCTGCCCCCACCTCACTTATGCCAACGAATGCTTGCAAGCTTAGTGCGAGTTTCCATAAGGGTAAGTAAGCTAACCCGGCCCTCGTTCCTTTTCCCACAGATGATATGAATGCCCCCGACGTTACAGCCTACAACATCAGCAAGGAGGCCGTAAACAGCACCGGGTACCAGCTGACCTCCTACAACCTCACGCTGTTTGACGAGACCACCAGCAACGCCGACCTGCGTGTTGACTTCAGTATCACCCTCCCTCATTGGTTCCCTCTGGGGGTCACCAGCGTTTCGTGCAACGTGACCGACAACTTTGGAAACATGGCAACCGCGGTATTCACCGTCACTGTTGGTGGGTTCGGCGGCTTGATTGGAGCGTGTCCTTTCACATAGCCCGGGCACTGATCTCAAGCAGCTTTTGATACCCCTCCTTACTTCGCAATTTGCAACCCCACGCCTGGACCTTACCGACCCCTGCCTCTCTCTGCAGTTGACACCACCAAGCCCATCATCATCACCATGCCCTCAAACATGACTAACTCGACGCATTTTGTGGAGGCAACCAGCTCGTCTGGTGCCGTCTACAACTACACCCTTCCCACAGCAACGGATAGCGTGGATAACGTCCTCGTTGTCAGCTGCAACCCGGCTTCCGGCAGCGTGTTCCCTCTGAACGTGACCACCACGGTCAACTGCACGGCCACAGATGATTACCTGAACACCGCCTGGGCTTCGTTTGAGGTCTTTGTTGGTGAGTGCGATTGGTATCTGCGGGGCCGTGAAAGACGCCCACTGCCGTTGCACTCATTTCACCCTTCATCCTTCGCTGCCCTGTTTCAGATGACACCCAGGTCCCAGACGTGACGTCTGCGAACCTCGTGCAGGAGGCTTTCAACAGCTCGGGCTACTACCTGACCGATTACGGCCTCGATGTTTTCGATGAGACCACCAGCGATGCCAACCTGGACATTTTCTGCAATCACACTCTTCCCCTTTGGTTCCTTTTGGGCGTCACGGGCGTGTCCTGCGATGTCACTGACGACTTTGGCAACACTGCTTCCACCACGTTTACCGTAACCGTTGGTAAGTGTGTTGAAGTCCGTGTGAAACGGCGCTCCGCAGCAGTCCACGCTTAGCCGTCCTGCTGACACCCGTCCTGTGCGCTTTGCCTCAGCTGACACCACCAAGCCTACCTTCTTAACCATGCCTGCGAACATGACTGGCGGCAGCTCTGCTGAGGCCACCAACTCCAGCGGAGCCGTCGTGTCCTGGACCGCCCCCACCGCCTCCGACACTGTGGACGGCAGCGTCACCGTTGATTGCACCCCCACCTCTGGCAGCCTGTTCGCCCTAAACGTGACCACCACGGTCAATTGCACGGCCACGGATGACTACAACAATACCGCCTGGGCTTCGTTCGATGTCTTTGTCGGTAAGAGCTGCAGAACATGCCTGCAGCCGCCCCGCTGCTTGCTGACTCTTCCTTGTGCTCTCCCCACCAGATGACACCCAGCCCCCGATTGTGACGTCTTCCAACCTCAACAAGGAGGCAACCAACAGCAGCGGCTACTACCTGACTGCCTACAACATCACCACGGATGATGAGACCACTACCTACGACAACATGGATGTTGACTGCAGTCCCGCTGTCCCTCACTGGTTCCCCCTGGGCGTCACTAGCGTTTTGTGCAACGTGACGGACGACTTTGGCAACATGGCGACCACTGTGTTCACCGTTACCGTTGGTGGGTGCAGCCTTCTGAGCCCCCCCTCGCCTCATGTCTGGAGCGCTGGCAAGTTGCAACCCGACGCCTGGACCTTACCGACCCTTCCCTCTCTCCGCAGTCGACACCACCACCCCCATCATCATCACCATGCCCGCAAACATGACTGGCTCCAACTTTGTGGAGGCCACCGATGCCAGCGGAGCCGTTGTGACCTGGAACGTCACTGCCGCCACGGACACTGTGGACAGCAACGTGACCATTGTGTGCATCCCTGCCTCGGGCAGCGTGTTCCCCCTGAACGTGACCACCACGGTCAATTGCACGGCCACTGATGATTACAGCAATGCTGTTTGGGCCACGTTTGATGTATTCGTCGGTGAGGCTTGCTGGGCGGTGCCTGTGGGGTTAGTTGGTCAAGCCTGAGCGAATGACGCCTCGTTTGCCCTTGCACCAGCCTGACCTTCCCTCATCACCTCCCATCGCGCAGATGACACCTCGGCCCCCGACTGGGACTACTTCCCCAGCTCCAGCGCGTGGGAGGCGGACTTGTACGGCGGCGCCATGGTCACCTGGATGATGCCCAACGCCACTGATGAGGTGGACTCGTCTCCCCTGGTCACCTGCGACCACCCCTCGAGCGGCAACTACTCCCTGGGCGTCACCACCGTGGTCTGCACCGCCGAGGATGACTTCCTGAACGTCGCCACCCGCAACTTCACGGTCACCGTCAGTGAGTTCCGCTGATTGCGAGGTACTGTGATGCTGTGCAGCCCCTGACACCTCTGCTCTTCGCTCTTTGTGTAGGTGACACCCTGTCGCCCAACATCACCGTCCCCTCGGACATTCTCAATGTTGAGGCAACCAACTACGGTGGCGCCGTTGTGAACTACACCGTGTCGGCGGTTGACACTGCCGATGCCGCTCTCCTGGTGCTGTGCAACTACCCCTCGGGCAGCAACTTCACCATCGGCAACACCACGGTCATTTGCAACGCCACCGATGACTACAACCACACCGCCTACGGCAGCTTCATTGTTGGCGTGAGGGACACGATTGCGCCCGTCATCTTCGTGCCGGCTGACTTTGCTGTCCAGGCCAACCTGGGCGACGGCGCCACTGTGAACTTCGCGGCCGATGTCACCGCCACCGATACCGCTGACCCTGCCCCCGAGATCACCTGCACGCCCGCCTCTGGCTCGGCCTTTGTCTATGGCAACACTACGGTCAACTGCGTTGCCATCGACAATGCTGGCCTGAGCGACTCCGACATGTTCGTCATCACCGTTGTGGATGAGCTCCCGCCCAACATCACCGTCCCGACCGTCTTTATCTGGGAGGCTAACATCCATGGCGGCGCCAACAATGTAGACTGGTCCCTCAACGTCACCGCCACGGACAACTCAGATCCTGATGTGCTCATTGTCTGCGACCCCGAGCAGACCGGCACCAACTTCACGATTGGCGAGACCAATGTCACCTGCACGGCCTATGACAACTTCGGCCTGAACGACACGGACACCTTTACCGTGACCGTCCACGACACGCTTCCCCCGGTCGTCTCGGTGCCTGCCAACATCGTCGCTGAGGCCACCTCGCACTCTGGCGCCGTCCAGAACTACACTCTGGCCACTGCTGTGGACCTGGCTGACCCCTCCCCGGTGGTGGCCTGCACGCCTGTGACGGGCAGCTACTTCCCCGTTGGCGTCAACACCATCATCTGCACGGGCACTGACCGCTATGGCAACGTGGGGACCAACACTTTCACGGCCACCACCAGTGAGCAGTGCACGTTAGCGCTGGGCGGGCGAAGCGGACCCAGACAGTTGCTGACCGCTGTGCTTCTGTTGTTCGTCCCTTTGCAGCTGACACCCAGGTGCCGGTGCTGCTGATGAAGAACATTACCCGCGAGGCCATCGTTGCCGCTGGTGACGTCATCACGTTCACCTACAACGTGACTGACATTGCCGACCCCAGCCCTGTGGTTCGCTGCGACCGCGCCACCAGTGCCACCTACCAGGTTGGGCTGTACCCCGTCAACTGCAACGCCACGGACGCCTCTGGCAACGTTGGCTTCCAGACCTGGTACATCCAAGTTGGTGAGTCATCCTTGGCGCCAGCCCGCCAGCCCCTCTTCCCAGGCTCCTGGTCTGTGGCTCTCCATGACCCGTGAACGTCTGCCCCACCTGCGCAGTGGACACGACCCCGCCCGTCATCACGGTGCCGGCCGACTTCGCTGAGCAGGCCAACACGGCGAATGGTGCTATTGTGGACTTCGCTGCTGACGTGACCGCTATTGACAACGGCGACACGAACGTGGCCATTGTCTGCACGCCCGCCTCTGGGACGGAGTTCTTGTTCGGCAGCACCACGGTCAGCTGCACAGCTACAGACAATTTTGGTCTCACCGACACAGACTCGTTCGTGATCACGGTGGTGGATCAGGTGCCCCCCACCATCACTGTCCCGGCCGTCTTCATTTGGGAGGCCAACATCTATGGCGGTGCCAACAACGTGGACTGGTCCATGAACGTGACTGCTGTCGACAACTCCGACCAACAGCTGCTCATTGTCTGCGACCCTGACCAGACGGGCACCAACTTCACCATTGGTGACACCAACGTGACCTGCACGGCCTTCGATGAGTTCGCCAACAACGCCACTGCCACCTTCACCGTGACCGTCCAGGATACCCTCCCGCCGGTGCTGACCATCCCCAACAACTTCACGGTTGAGGCCAACATCTTTGGCGGCGCCAACGTGTCGTACACCATGGCCACCGCCGTGGACCTGGCTGACCCCATGCCCTTCGTGGACTGTTACCCTGACTCGTACACCAACTTCTCGCTCGGCTACACCACTGTGAACTGCACCGCCGAGGATGACTACGCCAACGTTGCCTGGAAGAGCTTCATTGTCACTGTTGGTAAGCGCACCGGGGCCGCTTGCACCGCCTGCCTGCCTGGGGCGCTCAGCGGGGCACCGCCTCCTCCTCCACCGCACAAATGCTGATCTGCCCTCCCCACCGTTCCTCCTGCAGACGACACGGTGCCCCCGGCCTTTCACATGGACAACATCACCGTTGAGGGCACCAACCCGTACCACGAGACAGTGACGTACGCCTACAACGTGTCTGATGTCGCGGACCCGTACCCCATGATTTCGTGCGACCAGCCCCTGACCAACAACTACTCTCTGGGCGCCAACCCCGTGCGCTGCAACGCCACGGATGCCTCGGGCAACCTGGCCAGCCTCACCTGGTACATCAACATCGGTGAGCCACAGCGCCTGGGGGCCAGCTCCATTGTGTGGCTTTGCTTTAACGCCTGCTGAGTGGCGTGTCCTGCCCTGCGCCTCTCCCCATTACAGTTGACACCACCCCGCCCAACATGACGGTGCCCGCCGATATCGTTGGCGTTGAGGCCACCGGCTACGATGGTGCCACCGTCAGCTGGCCCGCCTCGGAGGTGAACGCCACCGACCTGGTCGACACGGTGCTGGACTTCCTGTGCGTGCCAGCCTCGGGCTCTGTCTTCCCCGTTGGCATCACCGAGGTCAACTGCACGGCCACGGACAACTCTGGCAACGTGGACTGGGCCACCTTCAACGTGACCGTGGTCGACACCATTGCCCCCACCCTGTACGTTGACCCCACCTGGGACGGCTACTGGACCACTGTCTTCCAGCCGCCTGGCACTTGGAACGAGTCCGGCAACTCGTACCTGGACCTGGAGGGTTCAGCCTACACCATGCACTTCAGCTGGATCGCCAACGCCACCGATATCGCCGACTCCATGCCCACCATTGAGTGCATGGACGTGGAGATGGGCGTGCTGGTCGACCCCCTCACCAACGCCACCGTTGAGTTCAACGCCACCACCACCTTCAACTGCTCGGCTGTTGACGACAGCGGCAACCGCTCGCCCTGGCAGTTCTTCCGCGTGTTTGTGGGTGACCACCGCTCGCCCAACCTCACCGTGGACCCCACCCAGTTCGCCCCTGGCATGTACTACACCAACCCCGCCCAGTACCAGCCCGGTGCTGTGTACGACAATGCCACCGCTCCCCCCGTGCTGGAGATTGACGCCGATGCCCTCGTCATGACGTACACCTGGACGGCCTACGCCGTCGACCTGGTGGACCCCGCTCCCTTCACCCGCTGCTTCAACGCCTCTTCGGGCGAGGAGATCTACAGCGATCTGGGCGTGGACCTGGTTGTCAACGAGACCATTACCATCTTCTGCAATGCCAGCGACCACTCGCTCAACCCGGCTGGGCCGTTTGAGTTCAACGTGACCATCGGTGAGCTGGGACTGAAGAGGGTTTGAAGCTGTGCTAGGAAGCCAGCGGCGTGCACTTCGAGCCTGCAACCCTTTAAAAAGAAGGGTTTCTTCCCCTTCTACCCCTGCCCCTGACTGACCTCGCGTGCCCCTCCCCTGCCTTTGCCCCTCAGTTGATCTCACCCCGCCCAACCTGGACGTGGACCCCACCGACGAGGGCTACTGGACGGACGAGTACATCCCCGGCTCAGAGTTCAACGCCTCCACGCACGAGCTGAACATTGACTGCAACAACCCCTACAGCGTCAACTACACGTTTTCCACCAACGTGACTGACCTCAATGACGCCTTTCCCATCCTGACCTGCTGGATCGTTGACACCAAGCAGCTGATCAATGACACGGACGTGTTTGACCTGATGCTGGGCACCACTACCACCTTCGCCTGCAACGCCACCGACCTGGACTGGAACGTGGCCTACTACGAGTGGAACGTGACCATTGACGACCGGACGCCCCCTGATGTGTTTGTGTCGTCGGACCTGACCTTCGAGGGCACTTCTCCCAGCGGTGCCGTGGCCACGTACACCCCCGCCAACGCCACCGACCTGGTCGACCTGCAGCCCACCATCCTGTGCCTGCCCGCCTCGGGCACCGTCTTCCCCGTTGGCACCACCGTGGTCAACTGCACGGCCACCGATGACTTCGGCAATGTCGGCTGGAACTCGTTCAACGTGAGCGTGGTGGACACCACCGACCCCATGATCTACGTCCCCGACAACTTCATCTTTGAGGCCAACGCCCCGTACGGCGCCACCATCATGTTCAACAACACGGTCAACGCCACCGATATTGTTGACACCAACGTGACGATCGTGTGCGTGCCGGCGCTGACCAGCTTCTTCCCTCAGGACGAGACAACTGAGGTCAACTGCACGGCCACGGACTACTCGGGTAACTCCGACTGGGACACCTTCAACGTCACTGTTGGTGAGAAGTTGCGCCCAGCGCCTTGACACCTGAGCCTCTGATGAGCGGGCGTAACCATGAGCTACCTTTCGGCCAGCCCCAACGGACCTTTATCTCACTTGCGTTCCTTCCTTGCCCCTGCAGTTGACACCACGGCGCCCGCCTGGGTCAGCCCGCTGCTGGACCGCACCGTTGAGGCCAACACCGCCTATGGCGCCACTGTCAACTACACGGTGATTGCCATTGACGCTGCCGACCCGGCCCCCGTGGTGGTCTGCGACCCCCCCTCGGGCAGCTTCTTTGAGCTGGACGAGGCGACCCTGGAGGGCTCGCACGACGTGTACTGCAACGCCACGGACGCCAGCGGCAATGTGTACGAGGACTGGTTCACCATCACTGTCGGTGAGTGGGGGGCTAGGATTGGTTGAGAGTACCGAGGGCTTAATGGCTGGCACCGAGGTGCTGGTGCCTTCCAGCTGGAGCCCTCAACGTACTGAAAGTGCCCTCCCATGTCCCTCACCTGCCCAACGTGCAGAGGATACCATCAAGCCCAGCCTCACGGTGCCCAGCACCATCATCAAGCAGGCCGACACCGCCGGCGGTGTTGCGTCTGTGACCTACACCTACACCGTGGTTGATATCGCCGACCCAGCCCCCGATGTCAGCTGCACCCAGGACTCTGGCACCTTCTTCCCGCTCGGCGTCACCAGCGTGTCCTGCATGGCCGTTGACTATGCCGGCAACATTGCCACCGAGGTCATCACCGTGACGGTGCGCGATGACATCCCGCCCAACGTGACCCTGGTCAGCCCCGGCCACATTTATGAGGAGGCCGACAGCGCTGCCGGCTCCGTTGTCCTGTTCGATGTGATCGTGCGTGACATTGAGGACGTCAGCCCCACCCTGGTCTGCACGCCCCTGGCCTCTGGCGACACCTTCCCCATCACCACCACCAACGTGACCTGCACGGCCGTTGACCGCTCGGGCAACAACCAGACCATCAGCCTGCTGGTGACCGTCCAGGACACCACCCCGCCGGTGCTCTCGATCCCCACCAACATCACCGCCGATGCCAACATTGACGACGGTGCCACCGTGGTCTGGGACGTGAGCGCTGTCGACATTGTCGACTCTGCCGTCGACATTGTCTGCGACCCGCCCTCGGGCAGCAACTTCACGCTGGGCTACTCCAACGTGACCTGCACGGCCACCGACGAGTACGGCAACTATGTCACCAAGTGGTTCACGGTGTACGTGATTGACGTCACGCCGCCCACCCTGTACGTGCCCGATGACATTGAGATTGAGGCCGACGAGACCCTGGGCGCCCTGGTCTACTTTGACTACAACGCCACGGACGCTGGCGACGCTCACCCCAACGTGCAGTGCTCCCCGGAGCCGGGCTTCTTCGACCTGGGTGTCACCAATGTGACCTGCACGGCCACCGACATCAGCGGCAACGTGGCGGAGGACTGGTTCCTGGTGACTGTCGGTGAGCGCGGGAGGGAGCAGGGGCGCAAGAGCACTTGAGCCAGCGCTGCCCTGCCTGGTGCCCAGGCGGCTGCTCGAACCGCTCACGTAAAGCTGTTGAGCCCGGCCTGCTTCCTTGAGGGCTAGCCTTCCCGCTTAAACTGAGCTCCACGCTCCCCACCCCTCCTGCCCCTCCCCAGTTGACACGACGGCGCCCGACCTGACCGTACCCAGCAACATCATCCGCGTCATCTCGTACATTGACGGCCCCTCGATTGACGGCACCAATGTCACCCTCAACGTGACGGCCTTCGATATCTGCTGGCCCAACATCACCACCAACTGCACGGACCTTTACATGGGCATGGAGTACGACATCAACATTGAGAACGACTTCTTCGGCCACGGCTTCCACGAGGTCGATTGCTTCTCGCTCGATGGCTCGGGCAACATCGCCGTCGCGGAGTTCACTGTGACCGTGGAGTACCCGTCGCCTCCTCCCCCTCCTCCTCCCCCGCCGCCGCCCCCTCCCCCGCCGTCGCCTCCCCCGCCGTACCCGCCGCCGCCCCCTCCCCCTCCCCCGCCGCCGCCGCCCCCTGGCCCCCCGCCGCCGCCCTCTCCCTACCCGCCCCCTCCCCCCCCTCCTCCTCCGCCGCCCCCGCCCTCGCCTTACCCGCCCCCTCCTCCCCCTCCTCCTCCTCCTCCGCCGCCCTCGCCTTACCCGCCCCCTCCTCCCCCTCCTCCTCCGCCGCCGCCGCCCTCGCCTTACCCGCCCCCCTCCTCCCCCTCCGCCGCCGCCCTCGCCTTACCCGCCCCCTCCTCCCCCTCCGCCGCCGCCGCCCCCGCCCTCGCCTTACCCGCCGCCTCCTCCCCCTCCCCCGCCGCCACCCCCCGCCCCCTTCGCCTCCTCCCCCGCCGCCGCCGCCCTCTCCCTACCCGCCCCCTCCTCCTCCTCCCCCGCCACCGCCGCCCCCTAGCCCCTACCCGCCCCCTCCTCCTCCTCCCCCCGCCGCCGCCGCCGCCCCCCTCGCCTCCTCCTCCTCCGTCCCCCCCGCCGCCGCCGCCCCCGCCCCCGCCTCCTCCGTCGCCCTACCCGCCTCCTCCTCCTCCCCCTCCTCCCCCTCCCCCCGCCCTCCCCTCCTCCTCCTCCTCCTCCCCCGCCTCCTCCGGGGCCGCCCGCACCTCACCCCCCCGCCCCCCTCCTCCGTCGCCTCCTCCTCCTCCACCGCCACCTCCCCCCCCCTCCGTCGCCCTACCCGCCCCCTCCCCCGCCTCCTCCACCGCCCCCTCCCCCGTCCCCACCGCCGTCGACCCCGGCGCCGCCTAAGCCTTCAGCGCCACCGCAGCCCAGCCCGAAGCCTCCGACTCCCCTGCCCCCGGCCAAGACCCCTGAGGGATCCCCGCCCCTGCCGCCGGTGCGCCCCTCGCCACCGGCGCGCTCCCCTCGCCCAGTGCAGCCCCCGTCGCAGCCGTCGCCCCCGCCGTACGGCTCTCCGCTGCCCTCGCCGTCACCTGAGCCGGTCCAGAGCCCGCCACCGGCCGTCGTCGTCTCCTCCCCGCCGCCTCGCGCCCCGCCTCCGCCCCCGCGTGAGATTGTGTCGAACACGGAGCAGAAGGGCCGCGCCCTGTTCAACGGCTTCGTCACCTGCCAGGTGGTCACGGAGCTCAATTCGAACGCCACCCAGGCCGACGGCACCTTCCAGTAAGCCTTCTGCAACCGGCCCGCACCGCTGCCTGCTCGCTCCTGTGCCCTCCTCAACCGGCCGCTAGCCTTGCTCAAGACTGACCCACCTGTTGCCCCTTGCTCCTCGCAGGATTGACGCCACTGGCGCCGACAGGATTCGAGCCAATGCCACGGCGGCTGCCCGCTGCACGGACAGCGTCACTAAGGCCGCCATCCCCGACTCGGCCGTCTGGATGTGGATGCCGCTTGACGCCAACGTGCAGCTGAAGGACGCCATCATGTCGCCTCTGTCGTCAATCGCCTCGAGTTCGGAAGACATTATCAGCAAGCTGGCCACGCTCCAGTCGGAGGTCGTTGACAATAAGATGGCGCAGTACGCCAAGGACCTGGGCGTGGCTCCCTCGATCACCCAGGGCCTGCTGCAGTACGACTTCTACACCCTGGGGTGAGTCCACCGTAGCCCTGTGATGCATGCTAGGCGCGCCGGCTTGAGGGGCGAACAACTGGTCGAAGCCTGTGACACGTGCGTGAGCCCTCCTAATCCCCTCGTTGCCTGCCCTCCCGTGCCCTCCGCCCCGCAGTGTCCAGACCAGCACGCTGACGCAGAACGGCCTGGTCATCTACATGATGCAGAGCCAGGTCTCGAGCGCGCTGGTGCTGGCGGCCACCTACTTCAAGGGCCTGATGGAGAAGGACGGCTGCACCCAGGAGGTGGCCATTGCTGCCGCCCAGAAGTCCGCCGCCGCCCTGCTGGACGCCAAGAAGATCAAGTCCCTGGCCTCGCTCGAGGACACGCTGCAGTTCTTCAACACCACCCTTTACAACTCGATGGCCACCCTGTCCCTGAAGCCCGTGGGCCGCCGCCTCCAGGAGGAGCAGCCCGGCGCCCGCCGCGCTCTGCTCGCTGCCGAGCGCAGCCTGCTGCAGGTGGACACCGCCGCCACCGCTGCCGGCCTGAACGCCATTGCGACGTCGACGGCCGATGCCAACGCGCTGGTGAACGCCCAGATGGCGTCCATCTCTGCCGCCGTGGCCTCTGGCCAGACCCTGGACCTGGACGCGCTCAAGGCGGCGCTGACTAAGGCGCTGCAGGCCTCGATCACGGCCCAGACCAAGCTGGCGGACGCTGCCGGGCAGCTGGGCGCTGGCACTCTTGACCCCGCGTCCTTCTCCGCACAGTGAGTAGCGCTGCGGTGCCTGGCGGGTGCGCTGGCCGGGGCGATGTTGTCGAGTTGCCATCTCCCGGCCCTCCCTGTTAGGTCACTGGATGCTGAGGCCCTTGTCTCTCCCGCCTTGCCCCCGCAGATACACTGGAGCTGCCCTAACGCAGCTAGCCAACAGCTTGGTAGTGGAGCTGCCCTCCGGGGCAGCGCCACCACCGCCTCCGGGCGCAGTGGCCAGGCCGCCGTCGCCGCCGCCGGCTCCGGCGCCGCCGCTGTTCAACAACACGGAGAGCGGGACCTTCCCGCCGCCTCCGCCGCCGGCGGGGACAGACGGGGGCTCGCCCACGGATGAGAGCAATGGCCTCAGTGGAGGGGCCATTGCGGGTATCGTGATTGGTGTGGTGGCCGGTGTGATCATCATCACGGTCATCGTGATCATTGTTGTGCGCCGCCGCCGTGCGGCCCAGAACGTGACGCCAGCCCAAAACAATATGCAGCCACCGGCTGAGGCAGGGCAAGAAGCGTAGGCGCAGCTTACAATGTGTTGCGTGTGATATGTGTTTGCGTGTGTGTGTCATCTCCTTGATTAAACGTTTGGGGGGAGAGGATGCAGGATAACAAGCTCGAACAGGGCTGCGTATGGGATTGACCGGGGCGACTCATTGACCGACGCGACTCATTGATCTACAGAGGGAATATGTCCTCTCTTCGCCTGCAATGGCGTGCTTAACCCATTCATCGTGTGACGGGCAGGATTGACCTTCCCCCTTGACGTTGCGCACAAGCTTACAGCCGCTTGATGGCCCTGAATGCCAACCCGTAGTTTTTGTTGAGGGACGGCGAAAGGGTCACTTCAAGCAGCCGCCCAATGGCGGCAAGTGTAATTCTCGGACCACAGCTTCCACCACTGAGCCATGTCCCTGTCCCTGGCGGCGGCGGCTCCTTGAATATTCACTAGACGCTGCTGGGCACAGCCACTGAGCACGCAGCGAGCCCAGCCCTCACTGCTCAAGACGGCTCGAGGAGGGCCTCAACGCACACAGGCGCCATCCGGATCACCCGCCAGCATGCTTGCGTGTCGCTGTGAGGATCTGGGCGACTGGGTTTAAAGCAAAGCGCAATGCAGTGCAGGGCACGATGGCACGATGACATGGTTGCTTGACACGCCATGACTGTGGGGGAGGTGGGCATAGCCCCCGCATAGCACACAAGCAGCAAGGCTTTCTAGCACTACACGGAGCGGTATGCGCGGACGATGTAGTCGGGGATGCAGCTGAGCAGCGGTGGCCACGAACAGCAGACCTGGGCATGCTATGGGAAGCGCGCGACGCCTTGACTGTGGGGCCCGGCCAGGCGGGGTCTGATCTGCGTGAGGGTCTTGTGGGACTCCCTGCACTTGCCGGAGAGTGACGACTGCCTTCAGGTTGAGCTCACCAAATGCTCCTCCGCAGCGCAGACCACGCCCCGTCCGTCCCCTTACAACTTGAAAAGCCGAAGTGCCATCATGCTCAGCGACAGTCCTCCTGAAGTGCCATCATGCTGGCAGTGCAGGGAAGGGGATGCAGCCAGGATGGACTGAGGGAACAGCTTCCGGTGCAACAGGCTGCGCGCTGGAAGTGTGGGTGTCCTGAGGGCTTGGGTGGAGACTGCAAGCGCTCCATAGCGCACCTCGCCAGCTTAATATCGGAGGCCAGGCCCCTGTTCCTCCGGACATGCGAGGCCAGCGCCACTCAAACCTTGTAGCCCTGGCCACACGTGCAAATGGCGATAGGTAGGACCTTCAGAGTTGCATGAGGTCAAAGAGCAACATCAAGCTCAGTCCGGGTTGCCACTTAACATACTGCCACCAACCCTCCCCTGGCGCCGCAAGTGACCGGGTACACAACATCCGGCAGCGGGCCGCGGGCCGTCAACAGAAGCGCAGTCTTAGAAGTGTCCGCTCCCACGGCTCAATTACGTCACAGCGCTCGCCGGCGACCCGTGCCACAAAGCAGAAGGCCAGCGGATCCACCTCCGGCTTCTTCCGACTGGACAGCACGTTCAGGACACCGGCTTTGCTGAGGACGAGGGCTGAGGCGGACCCTTTGCCAATTGCTTCCATGAACCCCCGCTGCATCGCCGCCCCCGCCCACAGCTGTCTCCGCTGGCCAGCAGGCTCGCATGCGCACCAGGATCGCTTAGCGGTGTAAACCCTTAGGTTTCCATCCATCTCCAGCCACAGCCATGTCACGTCCTCCTCTTCAGAGCCGTTCCAGCAGACCTCTTGCAGGGTCTTGCTGTTGGGATCCCGAGGCCCCAGGCCGCTCATGACTCGCAAGCAGCTGCGCCCTTCGAGTGGAGGGGTGAGCCATGCAAACAGTTGTCCCGGCGTGACGTAGCTGGACGCATCATTAGGGGGGCCTGCCGACGTCGGCTCTGACGAGTAAAACCACTCTCCGGTGACCAGCGGCCGATTCACCAAGACGGAGGTACTCCCCGCTGACAGCTTGTCCAAGTGCCGCTTGGGCACCCAAGACCCGTAGTTGCGGTGCTCCACGTACACAGTCTGAAGGAGGGGGGATGGGGGTGTGGGTGCCGGCACACATGTACCAGTACGCAGACCGATCCGCGCAGAGGCAACCCCGGCAAGGCAGGGTGCGGCCTCCCCGCCCCTCCCCGGCCCACCTTGTCCTGCACGTACTTGGGGTCCTGCAGGTTGTAGAAGCGGTCGCCCTGGGAGTGGCCCCCCGAGAGGGCGTGCAGGTCCAGCTGCCGGAGGCCGTGCGTGAGGTTCTTGGTGGGCACCAGGTCGAAGATGGCGGCGGAGAAGGCAGCGGGGCCAGTCGTGAAGAGGGTTTCCAGGAACACTGGTGAGCCCCGTCCGTACTTCAGGATGGCTTTGTAAGCCGCCACTGGGTTCTTCAGACGGCGTGCCACCTCCTCAATGATCACACCGAGCACCTTGCTCCCCGGGCTCGTAGCCCAGCAGTGCAGGGACGCAGACTTCTGCACCGCGTAAGCCCAGGCAAGCGCATCGTCCCACTTGGCGAAGGCAGCCTCCAGCCCCACCACAAACTCGTCCTCAGGCCTAATGAGGCTGTCAAACGGGCGGACGGAGATGGTGTCGATGTCAGCATAGATGCCGCCGACCTGGTTGAGATACAGGTAGCGCCCAAAGTCGTTCTTCATGCCACGCACGGGAATGTCCTGGGGGGACGGGCGAGAGGGGCTCGTCTGATGGGCTTGTGTGAGGCGGATGCCATGCTGGCATCGCGCAGCGGCACCCCTAGCACATATCGGGGTTATTGTGAGGGGGCTGCCAAGCCGCAAGTGTGCAGCCTCGCCATTATCACAGAGCCCCTGGCGTCCTGCAGCCTCCCCCCTCACACGCAGCAACCCCGACGCACCCTCCACAGCGAGTACAGGGGGTGCTTCTTGATGGCAGTCTCAATCTCCGCATCCGTGACGAGATCGTATTCGTAGCAGGGATTCTGCAGGATCCATGACAGCACCAGGAACCACACGTGCTGCCGGACTGCAGTCGGTTTGTTGGTCTTCCACGTCTGCACGATGCGCCGGGGAATCCGCCGCTGCACGGCCGTGGGGCACTGGGCGGGCTGGAGCCCACGTGACACATCCCGCATGGTGGCCGTCGCAGGGTCCAGCTTGGCAGTCAGGACGGCGGGCTGCATCCCACCGGCGCTGACCGGGACGCCGTACAACCGGTAAAACCATGTGACATTGTCGTCTATGCATCCCGAGAAGTCTACGGAGGACTCGCACGAGTCCTCGAGCGGGCAGCACTCCACGCTGATTGGCCGTTGAGGCGGCGGTTGATCAGTGGCGCTGAGGTCAGGATGGGAGGGTCGGGAGCTGACAGCCGGCTGTTGGATTGCCACAAACACGTTATGGGAGTAGGCCGAAATGGCAGTTGGGAGGAGGAAGATCTTGGTGAGGTTCACGGCCCACATGTCCCTGCACAGGATCTCAGACTCAGAGGCGGCGCACTCAGTTGGGTAGTTCCGCCGAAATCGAAGGCGGTGCTCCGTAAAAGCGGCGGCAGTTACCGCTGCCATGCCTCCCCAGCAGGAGTAAACCGGCACTGGAAGTCCAGCCTGAAAGCGTTGCCACGAGTCCGGCAGCCCCACGTAGGGTTGGCCGTTTTGGAACTTGCGCCCTTGCAGGTCGCGCGTTGCCCTGCACAGGGGGAGCGGGTAGTCAACGACAAAACATGCTTCGCCCCGTCACATGCGTCGCCTGACCTAGCTGGTCTCTAGCCTCGCCCGGACCCAGGTGGGAACGGCCTCGCATTCCCGGACTGCACCACCCTGCCCGCCTTTGCAGTGGCCCGCCAGGCCCCGAGTGCCAGTCGGGACGCTCACCAGATGTCATAAAACACCGGTTCGCGTTTCTCATTGTGACTGAAGTCCGCGCTGCACACCATGTCCGCGCCCGCGGCACGCAGGAGGAGCACGTCCAGGGCACTCTGTGCGCCTGCAACGAAAAGGGTTGAACGGGACCGACATGACAAGGCTCAAAGGTCCCGTGTCGCACTTGCCCCCGCTAACCCAATCGCTCACAGAAGTAGACGTCGTTGAAGAATAGCGCCGTCTCGTACTCCTGTCTGCCCACAAGCAGCTGCTTGATGGATAGGTTGCGCACCCTCGCCAGTAAGGCGGTGCGGTGCTCTTGAGGGTCGCGGGTCACGCCCCGTGTCACCACCTCATGCCTTACCCCGAGGTTGGCAAGCGCTATCCCCAGCTGCGCAAGCCGCAGAGCCGGAAGATCGGTAGCGGCCCCCAGCAGAGTTACGTAGACAGTTGCGTTGAAGGCCACCTGCACGGGCGGGAGGAAAAGGGTACAGCGGCGGTGTTGACAACCACCCAGTGCCGGTGCCCATGGTACATTGCTAGAGCACACGTAGCCTGGGGAAAGGTAAGCCCAGGTGGCGGTATACGAGCACTGCAGTCAAGCACCATGGATGCTAAAGCACAACATCTCTGTGAGGGCCCGCGCAAGCGGGGACATGCCGGCTCGGGGGCAGCCCCAGCCCCCAGCAGACGAACCTGGAGGGTGACGACCACCTTCAGGAATTCGTGCGCGAAGGTTGGGCTCAGCACCCCCTCCTCTTGAAGCTCCACAGCCACGAGGATCTTGGCCCTGCGAAGCGCAGACCACGCCCCGTCCGTCCCGTTGGAAGGGCCCACCGCGCCGCAGCCGTCCGTCGCCCTGTCACCCCTTCGCCCCGTCGCCCGGTCTTCCACGCAGCCGTCCGAAACCAGAAAACGGTGACTGTTGCCACCGCACACAGCAGTAAGGTTGCGGCGGGTGCGCAGGAACGCTGCCAAGCCGTCCGCCGTCGCGGCGATAATCAGTGCGCCGGTGCCATGTGATGGCGCTTCGGCAGGGTTGTCGCTGAACCTGCTCTGCTCGGAGGCCTCTTGATGCTGGCAGCGCCATGCTTCTCGCTCAAAGCGCCAGGCCGTGCGAACCACGTAGCATGCGATGCAAGCGAGGATGAAAGGAAGGAGCTTCCGCTGCAAAGCGAGATGAATATACGTTGACCGGATCATATGTGCTATCATGGCTCAGTATGGTGAGACCGCGTGCTCATGCTCGGCCTGGACCTGCATGCTGTCGCACTTCCTGTTCAGCTCGGCGTTTCTGACAGTCAGCGCGTTGTTCTCCTTGCCCTGCGCCTCTATAAATGCCTGCTGCGCCGCGCAGAGCGTCACGGCCGCTGCGTTGATCACGCCAACAGCATCAGCAGCGGCGGAGGATGCAGCGGCGCCGGACTGCGGGCTGTCGCTGCCAGTGGCCGGGGCCCCTGCCGAAAACACGGTCTTCGCCACGTATTCCGCGCTGCTGGTGGGCCAACGCTGGGGCTGCCTGGCACACCGTGCGGCTCGTGGGGTGTTCGGGCGGCCAGAGCCACGGGGGCGAGCGGATCAGCGTCGTCCTCGGCCGGCAGGAAGAGGCGCGGGCCCGGCCGCTCAGGCTGCGGCGGCGCCATGATGCGGTGCCGGCGGTGGTCCTGTACACACAACCCAGTGTCAAACAGCAGACTTGACCGGACTTGGGGCGGCTAGAATGCTCCCACGAGGTCAGTACCACCGGTCCTGCACACCCAACCCACATCCCGCACATTTAACCCCCTCACCCGGCCCACAAAGTCGCCTTCGCTGCCCGTGCCGTCACCAACAGCACGTTGGGCGCTGGGATGCGGGCGCGGGTGCTTGTTGCAAGCAGGGGCCAGCTGCGGCGCGGCCGGGGCTGATCTGTGAGAACGCGGCATTGTGGCAAGCGAGCAGAGCGGCTCACCACTTAACTTAGCCCATGAGCCCAGTATCTATCCCCTGCTTACATCCCTCATACGCTGAGGCCATGCCCCGCCCAGCTTGGCCCGTCCCCCGTGCCCCACCCTGCTTAGCCTAAGACTCCTGCCGGGACTGGTAACCGCGTCATCCCCCCCCCTGGTTAAGGGGGGGGGAAAGGGGGGGGGGGACCTGGGAGTCCGCATGTCGCAAAACCGCATGGGGGCGAGACCGGGGGACGCATGTCGGCAAGTCGCGAATGCTCGGCGGAGCTGTTGACTTCTAGCGAACACGCTCTGCGCTATCGAGGTTTTCCAGTAACCCTCCATTGCAAGCAATAGCCAATGCCACATGTGACACAAAGAGCGCGGCTGCGAGCTGCAAAAGCGACTGCATTAGCTGCCCGCGACGGTTCATCGGCGGTCGCCAGCTCGCGCCTCGCGGACTTCTGCCCCCCCGAACAAGTAGATTTTGAGGGGCCCTGATCGCCGGAGCCAGTTGCAGGGCGCGAGGACGCCCGTAGAGCTCAAAGCTCTATGCGTGTTCCACACTTTTCATCGCATGTCTAGATACTGGGCTGTCGAGTTCTCGGTTGCGAATTTGTGGTTGGTTCAACCCCCTACGAATGAGATTCAACAGCCTGTGTGGGATGTTGTTTGTTTGGCCGCGGTTGCGGCTATGGAGAGAGGGCGCCAATGGTTGTATGGGGCGCGGTCTGGGTCTGGCAGGCGAGTGCGGGCCAGAACTGTGCGGCGCATTGGTGCTCGGGTTGTAGCTGATTTTGTTTCGCGCCTCTGGTCCTTTGCATTGCTGGGTGTTCGCCCGCGGGGCTGGGGCGCTGTGCCCGCAGATCATCCCTTTCTGGGCTCTGATGCCTTGGGGCGGGTGGTGTGCCGGGTGTCGCTCGAGGCTTCTGACTCTGACTCTGATTCCAGCTCTGCCGCCTCTGATGGGTGACGTGTGATTTCGGTGTGATCCGCGCTGCTTGTCCCTTGGGCTAGGTGGTGCTGGGTGGTGTTTGATTGTTAGGTGACTCGCGCACGTGACAGGCTGAGAGGGTGGGTGCGCTGACCAGAAGACTCTTTAGGACGGCGCCCAGCTTCGGTTGGGGGGCAAGGGGTTGAAGGGCTGCAGCCCATGCAAATCGGCCCTCGCAGGGGGGTCGGGCCTCTTGTAACACACCGCATCCTGCAGGCCGCCGCTATGCGCCCGCTGGCCTCGCCGCCCTGGGCAGCAGCGTGGTCACGGTTTCTGAGGTGGCGGCTGCGCTGGCCGCCTCGCCTGCTGGCCGCGCTCCCGGCCCTGACGGCCTGCCGGTTGAGCTGTACCAAGAGTTTCCCGCCTTTTTTGCACCCCTGCTTGCCAGCGTGTTCTCCGCCATCCTTCCCTCTGGCTCCGTCCCTGCCGGCTTCCTCGACGGCGTCATCTCCTCCTTCTTCAAGGCCGGCGACCCCACCGAGCCCTCCAACTACCGGCCCATCACGCTGCTTGACACGGATTACCGCACCCTTGCCCGCGTCCTGGTGCAGCGGCTCCTCCCTGTGTTTGGTGACGTCATCGCCCCCGAGCAGACCGCCTTCCTCCGCCTCCGCCGCATCGCCGACAACGTCCTCCTCCTCCAGCTGCTGCCCGCCCTGCTCCGGGCCTTTGGGGCTGACGGTTGGGCGTTGTTCCTGGACTTCTACAAGGCGTACGACACCGTGGACCGCGACTTCCTGTTCGCCTGTCTCGAGGAGCTTGGGGTGGGCGCGGGCTTTCTGGCGTGGGTACGGCGGCTGCACACAGGCACGCGAGCGGCCGCCATCGTCAACGGCCATCTCTCCTCCTGGGTGCCCCTCACCGCCGGGGTGCGTCAGGGCTGCCCGCTGGCGCCGCTGCTCTACCTGGCGGTGGCGCAGGCGCTGCTTTCGTGGCTGCGGAGCCAAGGGTTCGGCCTGGGGCCCCCGGTGCTCCGCCAGACCGCCTCTCAGTAAGCTGACGACTGCACCGCCTTCGTTGCCACCACCTCCCTGACCTCCTTCCGGTCAGCCATGGAACGGTTCTACGAGGCTTCGGGGCAGCGTCTCAACGTCCAGAAATGCGAAATGTTGGCAATGGGGCCGCAGACGCCTGGCACGTGTGTTGACTGGGCGGAAACGGCGTGGGCTGCTATGGCGTATGTGGCGGCGCTGCGGGCTGGGCCTTCGGCCTCGGTACCACCACAGCCGGGGCCCGTCCGGATCCTCGACGTGCGTGTCGTACGCCACCCCAAGACCCTGGGCGTCCGCTTCTCGAACACCAACGATCTGCCTCCTGCCTCCCTGGCGGCCGCCCTTGAGGTGCTGCCCCGGATCGCGTCCCTGCCTCTCTCCGCTTTTGGCCGAGCGGCGGCTGCCAGTGGCTATGCGGTGAGCCGAGTCCTCTACCACCTTGAGTTCTCTGGCTTGCCGCCTGCAGACGAGCTAGAGGCCTTCCTCAAAGCAGTCTCGGCCGTTGTCGACCGGGCCGTTCCGCCTGGTGCCCC
The DNA here is from genome assembly GCA_016858145.1 of Edaphochlamys debaryana. NCBI lineage: Eukaryota > Viridiplantae > Chlorophyta > Chlorophyceae > Chlamydomonadales > Edaphochlamys > Edaphochlamys debaryana. The sequence goes on along the minus strand of JAEHOE010000185.1, from coordinate 119,825 downwards.
TGCCGAGGCCCCGCGCCGTGGGGCTGGGGTCAGCGGTACGTGCCTCGCCCTCCACCCGAGCTTGGGCGGCTTCGGGCTCCTGCCATTGGTGGAGCACGTGCGTGGGCGGCATGCGGTGCTGGCCGCTCGGCTGCTGCTGGGCGCTTGTGGGCTCCTGCCGTTCGCACCGCCCTGGACTACGGTGGCGCTCGCGCTGCTGCGGCGGGCCTGCCCCAGCGCCCACCCCTTGGGCCTCCTCACCCGCTCCGGCGCCGAGGCCTACAGCTTGGCTCTTCCCGCGGACTGCCCTGCGCTCTCCCGGCTCGTGCTGGCCTTCACCTGCCTGCCGCCCGTGGAGGTTGTGCGCCCTGAGGCTCTGGCCCCCGGCCCCTGGTGCGTGGCGGCGCCCCTGTGGTGGAACCCCGTTCTGCCGGCCCTAGCCGGCGGCGGCGCGGGCCTTGAGGCCGACTTCCCCGATCTCTCTGCCATCCCCGGCCTGGTGACTGTGGGGGTTGCCGTCAGATGCTGGGAGGCCCTTGGCGTCATCCGCACCCAGCGGGCTGCGCTGCCACCGGGGCTAGAGCCCCCGCCCCGCCTCCGGCGGCGCTGAACGCTTCTGTACAAGCGGCGAGTCTTGCGGGGTGTGCTGCGCCTCGGCTCGGCCAATGATGGCGGCTTTGACCGCTCGACCCTGGCGGCGGCGTTGCAGGACGGCGTGACGGCCCTGGAGCGCTTTGCGGCGCTCCTGGCGCGCCTCCCTGCGGGCTGGGTCGAGGCGGCGCGCGCTGCGGCGGCTGGCGGACCTGCCGCAGCACCCTCCGCCGTGGCGGCCTGGCGGGAGGTGCTGGGCGCTGTGGGGTGGCGCTGTGGTGCTGCCGTCGTCCCCGCGGCCTCTCTGACCGTGCGGGCAGCCACGCAACTGCAACTCGGGCCCGCCCTTGACGTTCTGGCCGCCAAGCACGGCGCCTTTGTGGCTCAGGCGCTGGGCCTCGGCGGTGTCCCAGCCCCTGCTGCTGCCCTGGCCACGCTGCGGAGCACGTTCACCCGGCTCTGGCGGCTGCGGTGGGAGAACGAGAACAAAGAGCCGTTTTGGCGGCTGGCCCTCAACGGGTTCTCGTACTTTGCTATGCACGAGCGGCGGCGGCGGGCTGCGGCGGGCAGGGTGGGCTCGGGAGGGTCGGGGGCCTTGGGTTCTGTGCAAGAGGGCGGCGCTGCGCCTGCTGGGTCGGGTGGTGGTTGTGGAGGCATGCCGCGTTGCCCTTGTGGACATGATATGGATCAGGGCCCCCGGATGCATCACTTTTGGTCTTGCCCGGTCGCCCAGACGCTTCGTGACTACATGACCGAAAGGGGGGGTGTCGAGTTGTCGGTTGCGAATTTGTGGTTGGTTCAACCCCCTACGAATGAGATTCAACAGCCTGTGTGGGATGTTGTTTGTTTGGCCGCGGTTGCGGCTATGGAGAGAGGGCGCCAATGGTTGTATGGGGTGCGGTCTGGGCCTGGCAGGCGGGTGCGGGCCCGAACTGTGCGGCGCATTGGTGCTCGGGTTGTAGCTGATTTTGTTTCGCGCCTCTGGTCCTTTGCCTTGCTGGGTGTTCGCCCGCGGGGCTGGGGCGCTGTGCCCGCAGATCATCCCTTTCTGGGCTCTGATGCCTTGGGGCGGGTGGTGTGCCGGGTGTCGCTCGAGGCTTCTGACTCTGACTCTGATTCCGTGTGATTTCGGTGTGATCCGCGCTGCTTGTCCCTTGGGCTAGGTGGTGCTGTTTGGTGTTTACTTGTTAGGTGCTTCGCGCACGTGACTGGCTGAGAGGGTGGGTGCGCTGACCAGAAGACTCTTTAGGACGGCTCCCGGCTTCGGTTGGGGGGCAAGGGGTTGAAGGGCTGCAGCCCATGCAAATCGGCCCTCGCAGGGGGGTCGGGCCTCTTGTAACGCACCGCATCCTAACTAGTCGGCCCTCGCAGGGGGGTCGGGCCTCTTGTAATACCCGCATCCTAACTATACCGTGCAGACTCTTCTCCTGGCCTTCGGGCCGGGGGACAAGGGGTTCGAGGGCTGTAGCCCCACCCAAGTCGGCCCTCGCAGGGGGGTCGGGCCTCTTGTAATACCCGCATCCTAACTATACCAGGGCGCCAATGGTTGTATGGGGTGCGGTCTGGGCCTGGCAGGCGGGTGCGGGCCCGAACTGTGCGGCGCATTGGTGCTCGGGTTGTAGCTGATTTTGTTTCGCGCCTCTGGTCCTTTGCCTTGCTGGGTGTTCGCCCGCGGGGCTGGGGCGCTGTGCCCGCAGATCATCCCTTTCTGGGCTCTGATGCCTTGGGGCGGGTGGTGTGCCGGGTGTCGCTCGAGGCTTCTGACTCTGACTCTGATTCCGTGTGATTTCGGTGTGATCCGCGCTGCTTGTCCCTTGGGCTAGGTGGTGCTGTTTGGTGTTTACTTGTTAGGTGCTTCGCGCACGTGACTGGCTGAGAGGGTGGGTGCGCTGACCAGAAGACTCTTTAGGACGGCTCCCGGCTTCGGTTGGGGGGCAAGGGGTTGAAGGGCTGCAGCCCATGCAAATCGGCCCTCGCAGGGGGGTCGGGCCTCTTGTAACGCACCGCATCCTAACTATACCAATAAGCAATAAGCATCCTAACATAGCACCATAGCACCATAGCGTGCTTGGGCCTGCGACACCTCACGTCGCGCCGATGTGCCAATATTTGTCGACCCGATAGGGGTCCCTTCCGGGGGTGGCCTAGGGCGCTCTGTCTGCTCAGCTGTGGGATGGTGGGTCCCTAGCGGTCTCTGCTGGGGGCCGCGCTGGCGGAGGACGCCGGTCGCGGTCTCAGAAGCTTCGCGAGGTCATCATCGTCGCCTTCTCGCTGGAGTGTTCCTCGTTCCTCCATCGCTGGAGCCTCAAGTTCCTCGTGGCGTCGTCTTGCTACGGCTACTGTGGAGCGCCAGGTCGCTGGGCCTGGGCCTGTCTTCCAGTCGGCATCCGCGGTGTGATGCGCTGGAGTTGCGCGCTTGGCGTCGAGGTCCCAACCTCCCGGACTTCTGGCTGGCTTGGAGCGGCCTAAGTGGCTATAGCCTAGAGAGGCTGTTACGGGAGGCGGCGCTAGGTCGGGCCGGGTGCGTGTGCGCTCCCGGTCCTGGGTACGAGGTTTGGGGCGTGGGGGCGAGGGTGGTGCGCTGTCGCCGGTGGGCTTGAGCCGGGGCGTCTCTGGGCGTCGTCGAGAGCGCCCTGGCTTCGTTGTGCTCGTGTGTGGCAGCCGGCTCGGGACTTGCTGGGGGGCGCCTGGCGGGTGTGGTCCCCGCGGTGTCGGCTGGGGTTTCTGCTGGCCTGCGGCTGTGCGGTCGGGTGCTTTAGGCGGCGGGGTTTTGGGCGGGTTTGGGCAGGGCGGGCGGGGCGCGGGGGGTTGGGCGTTTGTGAGGTCGGGGCGGGTTGGGCGGGTTTGGGTGGGCGGGCGCTGGTGTAGCTAGGGAAGGGCCCTGCGTAGGGTCGTGGGCCAGTGCTGCGTGGGGGCGTTTGGGGTTTGTGCTGCGTGTTTGCCCGGCCACGTCACTGGCTGGGCGGGCTGCTGGGGCTTGCCCTGGCTGGCTCTTTGGACCCGCGCGTGTGCTTGGAGTTGGTGGCGGCGCACGACCTTGGCGGTGTTTGACCGTGCAGACTCTTCTCCTGGCCTTCGGGCCGGGGGACAAGGGGTTCGAGGGCTGTAGCCCCACCCAAGTCGGCGTAGAGCCAATAGAGCCATAGAGCGTTCCACCTGACCCCACTTGAGCATCGATGGTTCCAGACTGATGCCCGGTGGCAAAAAGCAGAAGCGCCCGCGGCAACGGCCGCGCCCTGGCGCTTCTGAATCAGCAGATGAGATAGCGCCGCTGCTCCGGCAGCACCTGGCGGACCCGACGTGGAGCGCTGCTGGCCTTGAAGTCTTCATCGCGGGTCGCAAGCCCGAAGACCTCTCGGGGCCGGACCTGCGCTCGCTCATCGCTAGCGCTCAGGACCACGTTCTCGTTCCGCTGACCAGCGCGGCCCTGGACCAGCAGCTGGGCCGCCTCCCGGGCTTCACGCATGGCATCCGCAGGGATGCCGCGCCTGATGGCTCAGGCACGCTGGTGCGGTTTGATATCGCGTTCCCAGCGCGCCTCCAGACTCGGCTGCATGCACTCTTTGGCGGCACGGCGCGCTCGCTGTCCTGCCCGTCTCCCTTCGGCGATGCGGGCATGATTGCGTGGGCCCTCGCTGACTCGGCTGCGGACCGCTCCCGCCAATGGCTCCTCGTCTCCATCCCCGGCGCGGCCTTCTTCTCGTCGGAGGGCGTGAAGCAGCAGCTCAGCCTGTCGCTGCCCGGAGTGGAGGTGCTGACTGTGGAGGCTTACACCTCGTACAGCTGGGCGACCACGGCGGAGGGCGTACGCCACACGGACCGCTGGCTGGTGGCAGTGCCCGCCACGGCCTCCCTCCCGGCCCCGCTGCCGGCCGAGGCCTGGTCCAAGCGGATCAGGGGCGGCTCCATGCCGCTGACGCTCACGGTCCAGCCCTTCGATAAGTCAAGCCACGATAGGAGCAAGCGGTCCCTGCAGGCTCAGCCCGCTGCCGCTGCCGCCTCGGGCGGTGGCGGGGCGACCGGCTCTGGTGGCAACCGCCCTCCGGCGGGACGCGGCACCCGCCCCGCCCGCACTGCTCCCCGTGCCGCTGCAGCGGGCGGGGCCTCCGCAGCCGCCGCCTCCGCCGCTGCCGCCACCACCGCCGCTGGCGGCGGTCAGGGCGGCTCTGTGGCGAACGGCGCCAACGCGGCTGGCGGCCCCGCCGCGGCCGGCGACACCGCCACCGCTGAGCCCCCGGCTCCTCACCCGCCCGCGGCCCCCGTGGCCCCCGCCGCAGCGGTGCCCTGCGCGGAGGGCGCTGCGGCGGTGCCGCCTGCCGCCGCCGTCGCCGCAGCCCCAGCGGAGGCTGCCCCTGCCGAGCCCGCTCCCGCCACCCCCACGGCGGAGACCCCCACGGCGCCTGCCGCCCCAGCCCCCGCGGCTGTGGCCCCCGCGGCGCCCGCCGCCGCCGCTCCCGCGGTGGAGGCCCCCGCGGCGCATGCCGCCGCCGCCCCTGCTCCCGTCGCCGCCCCGTCCGGGGCTACCGCCGGTGCCAGCCCGGAGGCCGCGCGGCCGGTCAGCCCCACGCCTGACCGCCGCCTGCGCCTGCCCGAGACCCTGGACGAGGAGGCTCCGCCGAAGCGGGTGTGCAGCCGCTCTCCCGCCGGCTCCAACGGCGATTCGCCTCCCGACGGCATGGCCGTCGACGGCGCCGGCGCTGAGGACGAGGGCGGCGGTTGGCTGCGGGTGGGGCCCCGAGGGCGGCCCCTTCCGCACGTGGGTGGCCGCCCCGCCGGCGGTGACCCGCCTCCCGACCCGTAATGCCGCTGCCGGGCTGCCGGCGCCGCTGTCCGCTCCCGCCTCCGGCCCTGCGGGTGGGCTCTCTGAACATCCGCGGACTGGGGGTGGGCACGGACGCGACCAAGCTGCCGGCCCTGCTCCGCCTTTGGGCCCGTGAGGGCCTGGGGGTGGTCTGCGTGCAGGAGACGCGTGTGCCGGCGAGCGGTGTTGCTGCTGCACGCCTGGCGCTGCATAACCTGTCGTGCTCGGCCCGCCTCAGCGGGTGGGAGTCCTACTGGGCTCCGGCCGCCGTCTCCCCCACCTCTGGGCGCGCCTGCGGGGGCGTTGCCATTTTGGTGCGGTCCGACCTGATCAGCAGCGGGCAGCTGGCCTTCCCGGGGGGGAAGCCTGCTCCGGAAGCGGCAGCCGACGGGCGGCTGCTCCGCCTGCCTGTTTGTTGGGGTGGCCACAGCTTAACGCTCATGTGCGCCTACCTGCCGTCCTCCAATCCACCGGCCCAGCAGCGGTTCGTCCGGGACCGCCTCGGGCCCGCGGCCTCCTGCTCTGGCTCGCAGGTTTGGGCTGCCGACTTCAACTTTGTCATGGATCCCGCCCTGGATGCCACCAGCGCTCGGGTTGCTGACCGGCCTGTCGCTGCTGCCTTCAGGGCCTCGTGCCCAGGGTTGCATGACACCTTCCGCCGCCTCCACCCCGGCCGCCGCTCGTACACGTACGTCAGTGGCTCTGGCTCCTCGCGCATTGACCGTGTCCTGGTGACTGAGGACCTGGCGCCCCTGGTCACCTCCTGCTCGGTGCGGCCCGGCGGCCCTGCGGACCACCGCATGGTGGTGGCGGCCCTCGCTCCCTCCCCCGCTGCCTCACCGCTTGGGCCTGGTCTCCCCCGCGCCCGCCTCCACTTCCTGGACTTTCCGGATCTGCGCACCGAGCTGCACGACTGGCTCGCCCTCCGTACGCCCACCGCCCCGGCGGATCCCGTCCAGCTGCTGCGGTGGTGGCCCCGCTTCAAAGCCGACCTGTCCCGCCTGTGCTCTCGGCTCAGTGCTGCTGCGCGGCGGCGGCATGTCTTCTCCGCCGCGGTCGAGGCTGCTGCTGCAGACGCTGCGGAAGCGGCATTCGCAGCTGTGGAGCAGGCAGCGACGCCCGCCGCCGCCGCGGCCGCAGCATCCCAAGCAGTGGCGGCGCGCTCCCAGGCCGCTGCCGCCGCTAGGCATGCGTCGCAGGGCCTGGCCCGGCGGACGCGCCTGGCGTGGCTCCAATCCGGCGAGCGGCCCTCACCTGCCCTCACTCGGCTTGTGCGGCCGCGTGGCACTTGCCGCCGTATTGCAGCGCTCCGCTGCCCGGGTGGTGGCATCACCAGCGACCCCCGCCGCATGGCCCAGGTGGTCGCTGACTACTGGAGCGGCGTCTGCTCTCCGCGGCCTGCTGCTGCTGGGCCCCGGGCGGCCGTCCTTGCAGCGCTGCGCGCTGCAGGCCGCCGCTGTGCGCCCGCTGGCCTCGCCGCCCTGGGCAGCAGCGTGGTCACGGTTTCTGAGGTGGCGGCTGCGCTGGCCGCCTCGCCTGCCCTACGTCAGTCATTTGCCCGGTTACCACGTCGGTTGGAAGCTGATAATGCTCGAGGGTGGTTACCGGGTCGGACCCGGTTACCGGGTCCAGGGCGTTACCGGGTTGACCCGATAAAATGCACCAAGTTTAACAACCTTGGTAACGTCGTTACCCGAGCGCGGTTACCTCCAGACCCGGTTATCCGCCCAACGCCACAACCTCCCTCTGCTTAACTTCTAACCAGGTTATCCCGAGATAATGCCAAGATAAAGTCACGTAATCTCGCATCTGGCGACCATGCACGCAGCAGCGTGTCGCTAGGCCTAGCCTAGGCTGGTCCGCCGCCTGTGCTGGTCCGCCGCCCGTGCCCATGCTCCCTACGGCCTAGAGCATACGCCCATGCGCCCCCGCGCCCGCCACTGACACTATAGAGATCTTTGCATCCTCTTCCCTGCATCCACGCACCCGCACCCTGACCTTCGCTCTCCCCCTTGATTCCTGCTGCGCCCCCCTCCCTGCCCCTGACACCACCGTGTTTCCGCCTCCAGTGCCGCGTGCAATGTGTGCACTACTACTATCAGTGGGGCTTCTGCTGGCCCCCGGCCGCCCCGCCCTGCGAGCCTGCTAGGGCGGCCGCCCTGCGCAACGACGACCGGACGCCTGCTGAGGTGGCCATCGGGGCCCCGCCCTTATTGCTGAGCAGCGGGTTAATGAATGGACCCGAGCCATCGCTCGCCCCAGCTGCAGCTGCCCCGGCATTGCGAGCTCCACGCGGGCGTTTGGGTGGCTTTTCTACACCGCCGGTCAGTGGGTTGGACGGCGGCTCCGCGGCCGGGGCCGGGGCTGGGGCTGGGGCTGCCGGGGCTGGGGCCGCGGCTGCGGCCGCGGCCGCCTGCTGAGCCGCCAGCTGAGCCGGGGCCGGGGCCGCGGCTGCGGCCGCGGCCGCCAGCTGAGCCGCCTGCTGAGCCGCCAGCTGAGCCGCCTGCTGAGCCGCCAGCTGAGCCGGGGCCGGGGCCGCGGCTGCGGCCGCGGCCGCCAGCTGAGCCGCCTGCTGAGCCGCCAGCTGAGCCGCCTGCTGAGCCGCCAGCTGAGCCGGGGCCGGGGCCGCGGCTGCGGCCGCGGCCGCCAGCTGAGCCTAAGGGTTTGTGCTGCGTGTTTGCCCGGCCACGTCACTGGCTGGGCGGGCTGCTGGGGCTTGCCCTGGCTGGCTCTTTGGACCCGCGCGTGTGCTTGGAGTTGGTGGCGGCGCAAGACCTTGGCGGTGTTTGGCCGTGAAGACTCTTCTCCTGGCCTTCGGGCCGGGGGACAAGGGGTTCGAGGGCTGTAGCCCCACCCAAGTCGGCCCTCGCAGGGGGGTCGGGCCTCTTGTAATACCCGCATCCTAACTAACTTCGGGGTCGGGCCTCTTGTAATACCCGCATCCTAACTAACTTAACTACCCGACTACCCAACCAATTTTTTTCGCGGTACTACCCCGCCTAAGTGATAACCCTAACTGTGAGCGGTGGCTGCGCTGCGCCCTCGGACCGGTGTTGCTACTGTCAAGTGCCCGGAGGGCGGAGTTAGGAGACTCGCGCCCACCAGTGACCTATCAACCGGAGGTGGGATACGGCGGTCCTAGCGGAGTCGGACGCGATCCAAGGGACCTCGGGGTTGTCTGTGCGGGTGCGGAAGCGTATAACTATGCAGGCGAGGGCCTGCCTAAACTACAAGACGCGTGTCCGGTCGGCTAGCGACTGCTTTAACCTGGGACCGAAGGGGGACGGGACACGAGTTCTGTACTCCTGCAGGTGCGGGGCAAGCAGGCAAGCTGTGACCTGCGGCCGAGAGGGCAAGGGGGGAGAAGGAGTGCACCTGCTTCTGGCTTCGGGGCCTGTGACCTCCGAACCTGGCTGCCTGGGGAACCTGTGTGTGTGTGACGGACCCGAGGGCTTAGGCCTGAGTGAGGGTGTTCGGGCTGTTCCTACGAACACCAGGCACGTGTGGGGCGTGCGGCTGACGGTGTGACCCTGATGCGCGGGTCCTAGAGGGCCGGGATAATTTACCGGCGAGCTGCTAGCGTTAATGCGGGCTGCTGCCGCGTCTAAATGTGAACGTCTATGTGAGAGCCTGGCCGGGGAGGCTGCAGGCGACTAGGCGGCTGGGAGCGACCTCAGCTGCTGGACGGCGTGTTCGCGCGTCAACTAAGGGCCACGGCGAGTGGCTGGGTACTGCTAACTATGCGGATCCGGGAGAGACTCTCCACACCTCGAGGCAGAGGCCTGCGGGGTGAACTAAAGGGAGAAGAGAGAAGAAGCCGGCGAGGTCTGTGTTCCTCTGTGTCTGTTTGCAGGCGACTGGGCCTGCGCTGTGGGGGCTAAGGTAAGAACTAACGGATAACGGTCAAGCTATGCGAACGGGTACGGACGCTGTTACGGGCTATACTAATCTACGAACGGACTAAGCTAAGGAAACGGCTGAACCTGGGCCAAGGGTTAGCCTGGCTCTGGTCCCAATCGGGCGTCAGGTGCTGCGTTTAGTGAGCAATGAGGCTGACAACTAAGGCTCGGTACTGTCTTGAAGCGTGAGACCTCGAAGGGGCCGGGGGCACCTGCGGGGTTGGACGGGGGGAAACTAGGCGAAGGTGGTACAGGCCTACGCGGCCGGGGAGGCCGGTGAACCTGTGGGAAAAGGGTGACGAGGTGAGAGAAGAGAGCGTTAGTTGCTTGTGCGTTACAGCCGAGCTAGGCGACGGGTTGATCAAGTCCGTGCGCGCCGATAAGGGAGAGCGTCAGAGAGCGGTCAGAGAGCGTAGTGAGAGCGGTAGGAGAGCGTTGGGAGAGCTGTGGGCAGGGGTATTATTCTAAAGGAATACCGGCCCTCCCCTTTTATACCAAACGGCCCGGCCCCATGCAGGGGTGTGCCACGGCTAGAAAGCGAAGCCACACCAAACACGTAACCACACAAAATTTTCGCGCGTTCCGGAGTGGTGTGCTGGCTTGCCCTAGGACCGTTCTGCTGCGTCGTGAGGTGCCCAGGGCTCAGTGTGTGAGGACACTGGCACCGGTCTCTGTCACCGCAGGTTGGGGTGCGTGTCACGTTGCGGGGCTCAATCAACGGACAGGCGATAGCAGGGATACTGCGCAGCGGAAGTCTTGCTTTGCGGAAGCGTTACTGGTATTTGAGATAGATTTGGGGGGGACGGAGGCACTGACGGCGTCAGGGTGACGGTAGGAGCTCCGTGAGACGATGCGCCGGGTCAGGAGTGACCACAGGACACGGGCTTGGCGCGCACTCGGGCAAGGCCAAGGAGGGAACAAGCGAAGCGGGCTGTAAGGCACGCGCTCGCCTCCGCTCGCGCGCACAGCGAGGGCAACGCAGCGGGTCAGAGCCGGGCTGACTCAAGAAAGGGGGCCGAGCTGGGCTGCTCAGCAGAGAAGAAGCTCCACTCGACGGAGGGCGCTGAGGCTCAGTCCGTGGGGGCTGACAGCGTGCAGGGCCGAAGGGCCAGGCTGGGCGCTCGATGGCGCAGAGGGGCTCGAGGGACAGGGCCTCAGTCGAGCTCACACGTTTACACGAGAGACTCCTCCTGTTTCCTTGCGCTTGGGACCTATCAGAGGTCACGGGTATCAGGGGTCCACCACTTCCGTTCGATGCTCCAGTCGACCTGTTCTGGGGGTCCGGGACTTGCTCAACAGCCCGCGACCCCCGGCCTTAAATACGGCCTGGGTGTCGTACAGAACAACGGGCACCGCCCGCCAAAGGAAGCAACCGCGCAACTCCCCCTACGATCCCTTCGTATAATACCCCCTTCCTCGAAGCGCACCCCTCATCCTGCAACTGCCCCGCAGGTGCACCACCCGCGTACCCTGTATCCAAACAGCTCAATACATAAGGCCTCCGGCGGCCGTACAACTGAGTCAATGTATGGGGCCGAAGTCAACGCCCCGGTCAACGAATAACGCCAAAGTCAAACCCCCGCTTATGCGCCGTACACCTCTATGGCGCTCGTCCCGTGACACCCCCTCCTGTTCCGGGCTGCAGGCCCTCCAAACGGGCACCTTCTGTGCTGCTCCCGCCTCCCATGTTCCCTGGCTGCGTTCCCCAAAATCCCGCTGCTAAAACGCAACCACTTTCAGTTGGTGATAGCACGAGCCGCTGCAGCGTGCGGTTTGACGTGAGCACAAAGAATCCCGGGCAAGCCGGCGGGCGTGTGCCGACACACATCGCGTGACCCCCTCAACCCGGCAGTACAGCTGCCACGGCTATTCCCCGCGCCGTCTAGGTGTCTCTACCTAGACCCGGGTCACGCTATTGTTGTTGCACGCCGCTTGCCTCATTGCTCCTGTTGGTCTCGTAATGGGGCAATGGCGGCGGCGGCCTTTTCAGCGGCCTCACTCGGGCCGATACTGCCCGTCTGTCGTGGACAGCCGGCTCATCAGGACTCTCTGGTACGCACCGTACTCAATTTGGAGGTGCCGGTCCTTCCTCCGCGCGGCCTCCAGCGTCTTGATGCGGCTCCGCAGCAACAGCGAGGCGTTCGCTATTGAGGAGTTGCTGTTGTTCCCTTTAATGGGCACTGCATGGGCCTCCTTAAGCTCCGCCAACAGCTTCAGTGGTCTTGCGTAACGTAGAATTACCACTCCCTTGAACGCGTTGGAAAGACAAGAGGAGAGAAAGGGCTTGACGACGACGGGTGGCTGGCGCGATGGGCCGCGGTGCGCCGGTCGCTTTCGCCCCAGGCGCCGCCTCTCGCCTTGCTGCGAGGCGCGCTATAAAGGTAACGTAGCGAGCTTCCTTGCACGCTTCTGGGCCAGAAGTCTGGACCACTTCTGCCGTCTTGTGGGCGTTTGTCGGTTTTTCGGTTCCAGCGGGCGTCGCCGTCAAAGTGGCCTCCCTCACGCTTCCGCCCGTCCGAGCGTTGTTCCAGGTAGCTTTAACTACGCTTTTCCGCTGGTCAAATATGTGGAACTGTCCGGATATCCGGAACGCCTCATGCGCGGGTTGAACGCGTGCACATCGCACTGCACCTGCTCCGCTGCTGCCGCATAGTGGACTGCGGTTCTTCAGTTCTTTGGCCACTCCCTTGCACTCCGTCCTCATCCTACTGCACGCAATAGTCTGGCCCATGCGGGTTTGCAGTCCTAGTTTTGACAGCGCCGCGGCTGGTGGTTGCGTCGAAGAATCTTGTTGGTGAGCTTGGAGCTTGTTGGCACGCTCAGCTCTCGCTGGGGCACTTCTGGGCGTCTGCCCTGCAGTTGTTTTGCCCTTTTCCTTGCCTTCGCGTCACGGGTTGCGCTGCCACTCTCTCTCTCCAGCATACTGGCAGCTTGCTTTCGCACAGCGGAGTCATGTCGGCGGGCTCTTTTGTTTTGAGGGTTTGTTTCCGCGTCCCGCCTCGCAGCTCCTCGTGCTCCTGGCGCAGCGGCTGTGCTAAAGAAATGACCTGGGCGCGGCTGGAGGTGCGTGGGGATGGGAAGAGCACCCCCTGGGCGTCCTCCACGATTTCTTGCGAGCCGTCGGGGGCCGGTGGAACTGCAACAGGTAGGGCCCCTCCCGGTCCTTGGCCAGCTGCTGTCGCGCCGCTTAAGTCGCCCCATTAGGCGTCCAGCGGCAGAAGGTCGGGCCTGACTCCGTGCGCCTCCTCCTCGCGGCCTTCCGCCCCCCCATCCCAGGTGTCGCCACCGGTACCGTGCGGCGGCTCGCTACTGGGTCTCCCGCCAGCGCATCAACTGCGACCTTGGCAGGCGTTGCAGGTGCGCTGGGGCTTGACTGCCCGCGGGCCTTGGGCTTAGGGTCCTCTCTGGGGGTACTTCGCCTGGGCCCCAACTGCTGGGGTGGCGCCCTGGGCGCCGCGAGCAGTTCGTACCGAGGGCTGTTGGGCAGCCGCCCCCACCTCCTCTCCCAGCGGGTTGGTGTCCGTCCCCGGGGTCTCCGGGTTCCCTTGAGCAGCTGCAGGCGGTGCCTGTGCTCCCACAGGCTTATCCCCCGCGTTAGTTCTTGGCTTGCGCGGTTTGGACTGATGCCGGTGCTTCTCATAAATCCGATTTGCCTTCTCCTTTGCCTCCACGTGCCTTTTCTTCCCCCCAAGGGCGATGGCCTCAAGCCGCTGGCGCCTTCCCTGCCCCGCGTCTTTCTGACAATAGTGCCCGCCGGTGTTCCAGCAGGGAAGCTCCACTTGCGGGTCTGCAGGACGCTGATCCTCACCGTATCCTCCCAAGGTGAGCGCTCAACGGTGTGGGGCTCGGGCTGTGAGGGCCTAGCCTCTCCCGCCCGCGGTGACTCCTCGTGTCCCTCTCTCTCAAACCCTGGCTCCGTTGACGGATTGCTTGCCTCCTTTTCGCCCTCCTCAGGCTCCAACACACCATCCTCCTCTTCCTCCTCATCGCCTTCCTCCGTTCCCCCGCCCTCCGGGGCTTTGGCCTGCTCCTCCTTATCTGGAACAATCTCAATCGCCTCCAAATTCTGGCGAGGGGCCGCTGGCTGCGTGGGGTTGGCCGCGGGCGGCGATTGCGGGCCCACGCAGACCTCAGAGCGAATCGCTGGGTTACAATCCGCGATAGCCGCAGTGTGCTGGGACCGGGCCTGGTTTGGGCCCACGTAGTCCGCCCGCTTGGTTCTGCGCCTCCGCTGTCTCTTGACCCGTTCCCACTCGTGCTCCGTCTCCTCCTCAGAATCGGACAACAGGGGTGGCGGTGTCTGCCTCTCCGTGTCAAGACCTTGCACCACCGCAGCAGGCAGCTGCTCGTCATCTGATGGTGGCTGTGTGACGTCTCCGTCACCTTCCTCTTCCTGCGCCTCCTCCTCTAATTGTGCGGCGGATTGCAACGGCCGGCCTCCGGTCGTTACGTTCATGGTGAGCCGACGAGGCAGTGGTGCGAATTTCTGCGTTCCCAGCTGCTCCGCGTGGGGTGGGCGTCCAGGAGCCGCAGCTACCGCTGCTCCAATGCGCCTTGGGTGACTCTGGGCCTGGCGCACGGTCCTGAGGCTCATGAAGACCCGCTCCATAGCCTGGGCCGGGCTTCTCCGCTGCGCCACACTCCAGGTGCGCCGCCAAGGCTGGGGCTTGGGAAGGCCGGGGTACCTCCAGGCCGTGGGCCTCGGGGCCTCTGCTGTGCTCACTTCCGCCACCAAATACACCTCGGGAGTGTTAACTACCTCCACCAGGTTGACCTGTGACCCACATCCGCCCTCCTGCCGCCTTTGCAACTCCTGCAGGTTTAACGAGAGACTCGCAAAGTCCCTGGCCAGCGTCTCCAGGTCAGGTGTGTTGCGAGAAGGGGCGGCGGGCGGTGGGGTCCTTGTCGCAGCCATTGATGGGCGCATGCCACCCCGTGGCTCATCGCGCCGGGGCTGCGGGTCGCGCTGGTCCTCCCAGCGCACACGTGGGCGCGTGTCCTGTCCCCTGCCTTGTGTTATGGCTGGTGGCCCCCTCGACTCAGGCTTCACCAGCTCATACCGCACCCGCTCCGCCTTCTCCGTCCTTGCAGGTGCCTCCTCCTCCACATACTCTCGGGCACGCCGATAACGAGCATGTCGTGTGATGTCATCATGTTCCTCCTCATCCCCCTGTTCACTTCGGCTCATCGTGTCCATGCCCTCGCTCACGTAAATGGCATCAGAGATGGCCGCCTCAAGGTCCATGGGCCGCATCAGGTAAACCTTGGCATAGATCCGGGGCTGCAGCCCACGCAGAAAGTTGTACTTGTAGGTTGGATCCTCGGCAGGGTCAATGCCCAGCTGTGAGCAAAGGTGCCGATATCGGTCCGCATAATGCCTGACCGTCTCGTTCTTGCCCTGCCCGCAGTTCGCCAGGCGGGTGTACAACTCATCCTCTCGTACAGCGAAGCGGTCCGTGAACGCTCGCCGGAAGGAGGGCCAGTTACCAAGCTCGGGGCCGCTCCCACATGCCCATATTTGAGCCGTGGAGCCTAGCCGGCACTTGGCGGCAATCAGCTTGTCTTCATCCGTCCAGTGGAACAGACGAGCAAAGTTCTCGACTTGTGTGAGCCATGATCTGGCATCAAAGAGATCGGGGTCGAAGAGGGGTATACTATTGAGGCTGGAGGCGGAGACGTTTTGGGTTCGTTCTTGCCCATATTCCTCCATGTTTGGGGCACAGCTCTGAGCTGCGCTTGCCGTGTGTGGGGAAGAGGGGGTAGAGTTGTCTATTGCGGCTGATTGATCAGAGTTGCAAGCTCAGACGAGCAACGTGGTCCCGCTACCAAGAAAGCGAAGCCAAACCACACAAAGTTTTCGCGCGTTCCGGAATGGTGTGGTGGCTTGCCCTAGGACCGTCCTGCTGCGTCGTGAGGTGCCCAGGGCTCAGTGTGTGAGGATACTGGCACTGGTCTCTGTCACCGCCGGTTGGGGTGCGTGTCACGTTGCAGGGCTCAATCAACGGACAGGCGATAGCAGGGATACTGCGCAGCGGAAGTCTTGCTTTGCGGAAGCGTTACTGGTATTTGAGATAGATTTGGGGGGGACGGAGGCACTGACGGCGTCGGGGTGACGGTAGGCGCTCCGTGAGACGATGCGCCGGGTCAGGAGTGACCACAGGACACGGGCTTGGCGCGCACTCGGGCAAGGCCAAGGAGGGAACAAGCGAAGCGGGCTGTAAGGCACGCGCTCGCCTCCGCTCGCGCGCACAGCGAGGGCAACGCAGCAGGTCAGAGCCGGGCTGACTCAAGAAAGGGGGCCGAGCTGGGCTGCTCAGCAGAGAAGAAGCTCCACTCGACGGAGGGCGCTGAGGCTCAGTCCGTGGGGGCTGACAGCGTGCAGGGCCGAAGGGCCGGGCTGGGCGCTCGATGGCGCAGAGGGGCTCGAGGGACAGGGCCTCAGTCGAGCTCACACGTTTACACGAGAGACTCCTCCTGTTTCCTTGCGCTTGGGACCTATCAGAGGTCACGGGTATCAGGGGTCCACCAAGTCCGTTCGATGCTCCAGTCGACCTGTTCTGGGGGTTCGGGGCTTGCTCAACAGCCCGCGACCCCCGGCCTTAAATACGGCCTGGGTGTCGTACAGAACAACGGGCACCGCCCGCCAAAGGAAGCAACCGCGCAACTCCCCCTACGATCCCTTCGTATAATACCCCCTTCCTCGAAGCGCACCCCTCATCCTGCAACTGCCCCGCAGGTGCACCACCCGCGTACCCTGTATCCAAACAGCTCAATACATAAGGCCTCCGGCGGCCGTACAACTGAGTCAATGTATGGGGCCGAAGTCAACGCCCCGGTCAACGAATAACGCCAAAGTCAAACCCCCGCTTATGCGCCGTACACCTCTATGGCGCTCGTCCCGTGACACCCCCTCCTGTTCCGGGCTGCAGGCCCTCCAAACGGGCACCTTCTGTGCTGCTCCCGCCTCCCATGTTCCCTGGCTGCGTTCCCCAAAATCCCGCTGCTAAAACGCAACCATTTTCAGTTGGTGATAGCACGAGCCGCTGCAGCGTGCGGTTTGACGTGAGCACAAAGAATCCCGGGCAAGCCGGCGGGCGTGTGCCGACACACATCGCGTGACCCCCTCAACCCGGCAGTACAGGTGCCGTACCTTACCTAATCTTTCCGTCACCTGTGCGTCAACCTTCCTTCATCTACCGAATCGTCTACGAGGCGTGTACGAAAGGGCCCACGGTTTGGGCCCTGGTGCGGGAGCTGGGAGGACCTGGGGTGGAGGCCAGGCCTGGCGGCACCTGGCTTTGGCGCCAAGTGACCACCCTGCCCGTTCTGTAGGCCTTGTCCTCTTTCGTCCACCTACTGCCTTTCCCAAACAACACCGGGCTCGGGGTCGTCAACCAGCAAGGATTGCGCCCCCTGCCCATCTACCCTTGGCTTATTGCAGTGATCCTAGCCTAGAGATAGAGGGGGTAACCGCGTGCTGTGCTCGCCGCACAATCATTATAATACCTTGCTTATTGGCCCAGCGTGGTTCGCGAAGCCTGCGGCTCCGCTCACCTTGTCCAGTCAATCGTCCGAGTCGTTCCTGAGTGGCTGGCTTCCTTGCCACTCGATTTGTGCATATATACATCCAACATAAACATCTATGCTAGCTAGGGCCGCAGTGGGTGACTTGCAACAAGTCAACACCACTTGTCGCGGGCGGCCTTGTTCACGAGCGAGAGGCTGTTTCGCCTTTCGGGTCTTCACGTATTAGAAAGAATAACCATTTGCTAATATCCTGGAACGGAAGGTTGGTGGGCAGTTGCGTACTTGCCCTGGCGGGCTCGCGCTATGCTTGAGCCCGCCGCTCCTCGCCTGAGGTACAGACGAGAAGTCAGATACATGTGTGTCTCGTTGGCACACGGGTAACCATTCGCCTTCTATCCTTGCTAAATCTGCTCGGCCGCCTCCAAGGGCACACTTCTGACCCGCCGTGCTCCTCCCTTCAACGCTGCGGCTTCGCTATTGCTCCATGACATCCCTGCCATAACGTATGGCTAGCATGGTGCTTGATCCGGGATGTGGGCCGTTGGGGGTGTCAGTGCGGCGTGATGCCACCTGCGCGTCCTAGACGGCCCTTGCTCCTTGAGGGGTCCCACATAACGGTAAGGAGCTGCTTGTGGCTTTGGCCACAAACTGGTGATGACCGCAAAGTGGTAGGCTCCTGTTGGCATGCCACAGCATGAGCGCTGGGGCACAGGCCGAGCGGCCGACCTGCAGCACATTGCAGTCCCCACAGTGAGTACTCCAGCCCAGTCACTTCACAACTCACATCCCGCGAGCTCAATCCCCTCACCGGGACAACGAAGTCGTCGTCATTGTCCGTGCCGTTGTCCCGCTGGGCGCAGGGCTGTGGGGAAGCCTGGGGAAGGCAGCTGGGGAAGGGCAGCCCCTGGGGAAGGCAGCTTGGGGAAGGGCGGCCTGGGGAAGGGCCTGCGGCTGGGGAAGCGTGCAGCCCCTTGGGGAAGGGCAGCTCTGGGTTCCTAGGAGCTGCTAGGATAGCGCCGTGCCTCGCCCGCCCGCAGCGAGATGAGATGTAAGAATTTCTTTGTCAACTAGGTTGGCAGAATGGCAAATAGCTGTATACGTAGCTGTATATGTATACTACAACGTGTACAATATAACACTGCTTGGGCACAACCGAAGCTGGCTGACCGCTGTCCGACGTCCGAACCCCCTGCCCTCCGGCCCGGCCAGGGCCCGTTTCCCCAGAGCTTCTTCTCGCGTTGCGCACAGCCTAACCTCGACTAGCTGCATCCCCCGTCGTTGTCGTCGTGACAGCGCTGCTTGGCCCAGGCGAGGCGCTACTTATCGTGCGTGGGGTCCTAGGTGCGAGTTGCTGGGGCTTGGCCTTGCGGAGGTGATCCCGGGTACCCAAATTAGCCCGCCTAGATCTCGCCATGCCCCCCTTCCGCATCCGGCGCCTGATGTGCGTGCCTTTCCCCTTGCCCTCCTGCCCTCGTCATCAGGGGCCCTGGGCGCCGCTAAGGGGAGGCCCTAGCTAAGGGAAGACGTCGATGTTGACGCTGTTGTGTTTTAACGCCCTGAGTGGACACTTGACTTGCTCCTTGCCGCTACGCTCTGGGGAAGCGTGCAGCCCCTGGGGAAGGACAGCGGCTGGCAAACTGCAGCTCTTGGGAACGGCTGGGAGGCCAGCGCGGGTTGGGTTGGCGGGAAAAGGGGTGCGCTTGGGGAAGGGCTTGGGGAAGCCTGCGCCTGGGGAAGGGTTTGCCCCTGAGTGGAGGAGTTGACTTGCCCCATCAGCTGGACCCATCAGCTGGCCCTGGGGAACAGCTCTGGGGGAGCCAGCGCATCGACAGCACATCATCGTGGGTAGACAGCCCCCAGGAAGTGTGCTTGGGCACAGACCGGGGGACGTGCCTGCACAGCGGAGGTGCAGAGCCTTCCACAGAATGGCGTACAGGGGGACACGGTTGGTCTCCCGACTCTCCCCGCTGTTGTGGCTAGGGCATTGAGAACGGGAGTCAAGGAAGTGCCCAAACGAGGGGTCCGGTGTTGTGTCACCTCTGTCAATACGCATCATCGCGCGACCCGGTCACCACGAGCCAACAGCTGCATGACCCGTGTCATCATGAACCCCTCCGCGCTCCACACTTCGCTGGGGCTCCCTTGCCAGCGGTGCCCCTTCGCGCCTCCTTGCTCGCCAAGCCTTGCCTCTGGACCTCAACACATCACCCCTCGCCCTCACTTGCACACACCCAGCCGCCCCCCGATCACTCCCCTCGCTGCTGCCCTTTTTCTGCACCCTTGACCCGTTGCCCCAGCTGCTCCCCGTCAGCTGCTGCTATCCGCCCCAATGTATCCGAGTCCCCAAGTGGAGGGTGTCCTCCATGTAAGTCCTGCTTATTGGCCTGTGCACACGACACTATTCAGCACCTGCACCCGCTCCACCACTACCTTTCATCCCCCGTCCGTCTGCTTGATCCAGAGGCACCGGCCCGGGCGTGAAACTTGAGAGCTTGTGTTGGTCTTCAGCCACCCATCGTCGTTGATCGCAATACATGAAACTTGCGAGTTGCAAAAGAGGGCAGCTTGGTACGGCCCTTGAGCAAGCGCAAGGTCACCGCCGCTCTGTGGGTGAGGGATCAGGGAGTGACGTGAGACTGACTTTACAAATTGAGACGGAACCCATCTCCACCAGGGACGTGCAGAGGCTACGTCGCTTACCAGGTCTGCGCCGGGGACCTCCTTATAGCCCCGAATCGACGGACACCTGCAGGGCAAAGAGCAACCAAGCTTCACAAGAGGAGGTAGGACAGGAATGCGGCGCGTCCTCCCCAGCCACTTACGTGCTATTTCGCTCGGCTCCCCCCTCATCAGCGGGCTCAAGCGCCAGCCGGTATGCCAGGTAGATGGCAGTGCGGTTGGGCGGCAGCAGGTCAACCCAGTGCGGATGCTCTGCCTGGTCCTTGCCAGGGACAAGGTCCATGCATTGCACCTGCAGCCACAGGACACAATGCCGTTTTGAGGTTTGCCATAGGGTAGGTGTCGTCCCTAGAAACCGCGCTAGTCACCTGCATGTGGGTCGTCACTGTGCCAAAGCCCCCATCGCCAGGGACTTGCGGCGCGGGCGTTGTTGTGTTGCTTGCATTCACGGGCTGGACTGGGGCTGGGACTGGGGCTGTCCTGACGTGCGTTGCGAGCTGGCTCCACACCTCGTGGAAGCAGGATTTTAGCGATGCGAAAGGTTTCCCACTTGCGTCAGGTGCGGATGAGCACGTGATGGCGGGATCAACACCTGCAGCCAGCCGGGCAGCGACAGTCACTCCATGCGCCTGCTTCCAGATGTAGTGATGGTTGCACTTCGCCTCACCTCTCTTGTGCACCTCTTGAATGTCAGGAGGTCCGAGGTTGGCGCTCTTGGCGGCCGTCCAAAGCTTGTGCAAGACCCTGACCATCTCCCGTATCTGATCCGGCGAGCGCTTTACGGTAATATTGCCCAGAGAGAGCTCACTCCACTTCAGCATCGGTGCACCGTACAGCCAGTCATGGTGCAGCCCCACGTCGTGGAAAGGCAGGTACGACAGTCGTACGGAGGGGTCCAGCATGAACTTGCCGTACCACGCCTGACACGTTCACCCTTCGCTTGCAGGCGGCACCCTGTCGCCCACCATCACCATCCCCTCGGACATCCTGAATGTTGAGGCAACCAACTATGGTGGCGCCGTTGTGAACTACACTGTGTCGGCGACGGACATTGCTGATGCCGCTCTGCTGGTGCTGTGCAACTACCCCTCGGGCAGCAACTTCCCCATTGGCAACACCACCGTGATCTGCAACGCCACCGATGACTACAACCACACCGCCTACGGCAGCTTCATTGTCGGCGTGAGGGACACGATTGCGCCCACCATCTTTGTGCCGGCGGACTTTGCTGTCCAAGCCAACCTGCTCAACGGCGCCACTGTGGACTTTGCTGCCGATGTCACCGCCACCGACACCGCTGACCCCGCCCCCGAGATCACCTGCACGCCTGCCTCTGGCACGGCCTTTGGCATATAGGCACACAGTAGACCTTGCGCGGGCCCTGCTGCAGCGAAGCGAGGCACATCGGCATGCGCAATGGACCGCGAACCGCGACGAGTGCATCCCTTGCACAGCTGGGGTACTATACATGGTCTACCCTAGGTAGGCGAGCTCATACGGCCCGCTCGAGCTGGGCTGGCACGGGTTCGATGGCTGGATGGGATCGACAGGCCTGTCGACCCCCCTGAAGTGCCACGACTACTGTCGACGCGTATCCCTGCGACCTCGTATAGGCATATAGGCACACAGTAGACCTTGATTGCGCGGGCCCTGCTGCAGCGAAGCGAGGCACATCGGCATGCGCAATGGACCGCGAACCGCCGCGCCGAGTGCATCCCTTGCACAGCTGGGGTACTATACATGGTCTACCCTAGGTAGGCGAGCTCATACGGCCCGACGACCACTCAATGGGCGGTGGCGGCCCGCCCTTCAACGCACTCTCCGCGGACACCTTGACAAATCCCCACAGCCCAGACGCCGGACAGTACACGGTGCTGACGCCGCTCCAGAAGGCGTCGCTGAGGGCACCGGCGGCCTTGGCGATGTCGAAGGCCTCCTATTCGCTCTTGGTCATCATGCCCTTCTTGAGGCCGGCGAGTGTGACTGCCTTGTGGCCCTTTTCCGCGCGGCGAGCGTTGATGGCAGCATGCCGCCAACGCACCACAGCGCACGAAATCATAAGCTTGCGGCCTCCACCCTGCGCCCCGCCCCTGCTGCGCGCTTGCCCGCGCCACCAAGAGCTTCTATGGGGTCTCCGTCCACACGCAGGCAACATAGGCAGCATAGGCAACGGCTGCGCTTGCTTGCATTCCTGGGCGGGCGGCAATGTGATCATGTGTATGGGGTTCGACCTGGTGGGGGGCCCTCGGGCCCATGACACTGGACCCGAGGCTGTGATGCGCGCGGGAGTGCTGGGGCCTGGTAGGTTGGAATGATGTGGGCCGATGTGGGACCAGGCTTGTACGTTTGCAGACTTGGCATTTGGTGCTCCTGCCTTGTGGTAACATGTAGCCAGTAGAAACGCCGACAGGCCTTCGCCTCTCTATGATTGCGAATGGGAGCACCTTGGCCAGAGCCACGGTGTGAAGTCGCGCGACGACCTGAAGGTTTAGCGGTCGAGTGGGGGAGAAAGGTTGCGGGCGACAAAGCAAGCAGGACATGGGCCGGGCCAAGTGAAAAGCTGAGCTAGAGAGGAAGAGGGGCGTAGAGAAAGCTTCGAGAGGGGAAGGGTCTTCGCCTTGGTGCCGTGAGCGGGAAGGGTCTGCGCTGTCCAACCTGTCATGGTGTGAATCCCGTCCCCTTGTCTCCATGTCGCTGCCTGGCTCCTTGCCCAGTCACTTGCATGTCTTGGATGCACCGTTAGCTCTAAACTAGTGCTCGGCATGGCATGTTCACTCTAGTGGAAGGCATGGCAGGCAGGTAGCTAGGCTGGGATGTCCTTGCTTGGATGCTGGATTTGGCCTTCGTGATTCCTGTCTGTGGCAGCCATGGATCACCGAGCCCAAACAGTTCTGTGTGAACAGGTAAGTGGTTAGGCAAGGGCGAAAGTGGGGCGGTGGCGGACGTTCAGGGGCACAAGGTCGGGGCCAGAGCAGCAGGTAGGTGCGCGGCCGCTTCCAAGCAGGGGGTCGACAGGGCTGTCGACCCCCCCCAACAACAACGACTAGGATCACCGATCGCCTATCCTGTACAACATAAGTATGTGGGGTCATTAAGAGCCCGCCGCAGGCCCGGGCGCTGTGCGGTGTGAGTGCCTGATGTGTGCAGACCGTGATGCAACACGGCTCCCGCAAGCTTCGCCGTCGCAGACGCTCCGCATTGTTGATGGACCTGTCATTTTGCGACGGCGCTGATCTGGCCGTCAGATTTGCAGGTCGGCGTCTCCGGCCTTCACAGCCCGATAGTAACTGTTGAACACAATCATACGCATAGAATGCGAGCATCTTAGCATTTGATCTGTCTGCTGCGGCCAGTGTTACCAATGGCCGCTCGCAAAGTCCTGGTCGACGTGTGGCCCATAGGAGCCCTGCAGCGCTACGCCTCGGCAGTATTGCCGTATCAGACAGCCTCGACGGCTGCCGTGGATGGCGCAGTGTCGCAAGGACTGGGAGTCAAACTCGCGGCGGTGCTCGGCGGAACCAGGCCGGACACGCTCCTCTTCAGACACGGCGAAAACGAGGACGTTGTCACAAAGAATGGTGAGCGCCAGTACTTCTTTTAACTACAATTTTGGGGCTCTCAGTTGCATCCCTGGTTCGCAGGCAGCGGAATAATGCAGTAAGGTACCGTATCACAAGTGTGGGCTGCTAGCATGCTAGCAGTAAAAACGCTCTCCCCGGGCTCCCAGCATGCTAGCTAGCTAGCATGCTAGCAGCCCACACTTGCACGCGCCGGCCGCCAACCCCGCATACGAGCCCGCCTCTTGTAACCTGCTGTCGTACAGTGTCGTGGGGTGTCGTGCACCAGCGGGTGGCCACGGCTGAGCGTGCTCTTGCCGTAGCTGCTGCGTCTACCCGCCAACAGCACAGCCGGGCCGTTGGAGTGTAAAGCAAGGCGCAGCCACATGACCTGATGCAGCGCAGGATTAGGGTCATCAGGCAGGATGCCACACGGACGCATCGCCCTTGCACGCTCCCCCAGGGCTTTCAGCATGCTGCCAGTGAGCTCCCTCCTCACATTCCTTCCACGCTAGTGTGAAACAGGTTCGTCCTCTTCTGCATGATGCTACTGATGGTTGTTTGCTGCAGGTGGTGCTGAGAAAACGTGGGTGTGGGGGGCACAGCTTGCGCGGACACACGCCCCGGGCTCCCAGCATGCTAGCCAGCCAGCATGCTGGCAGCCGGTCGTCCCTGCACCGAGAAGGCCCTCCCTCCTCACATTCCTTCCACGCTAGTGTGAAACAGGTTCGTCCTCTTCTGCATGATGCTACTGATGGTTGTTTGCTGCAGGTGGTGCTGAGGAAACGTGGGTGTGGGGGGCACAGCTTGCGCGGACACACGCCCCGGGCTCCCAGCATGCTAGCCAGCCAGCATGCTGGCAGCCCGCCGTCCCTGAACCGAGAAGGCCCTCCCTCACATTCCTTCGGCGCTAGTGTGAAACAGGTTCGTCCTCTTCTGCATGATGCTACTGATGGTTGCTTGCTGCAGGTGGTGCTGAGGAAACGTGAGTGTGGGGGGCACAGCTTGCGCGGACACACGCCCCGGGCTCCCAGCATGCTAGCCAGCCAGCATGCTGGCAGCCCGTCGTCCCTGTACAAAGGCTTTACTCATCCAGACTAGACTCACGCCCCGGGCTCCCACTGGGAGCTTGCTAGCAGCCCGCTAGCTGTCCCTGGCGCTTCGCAAGCTTGATTGAACCGGAAGGTGGCGCAGATCCAGTCTAACGTACGGTGTTTATAAACACCATTTGGTGATTCGGGCCAGCGGTCATACCCAAGCGCACTGGACAACAAAACTGGCAGCTGCGGGAAAGGGAACGCTGGGCTGCGTCAGGAGCCGGACCTTGCCTACGCTCACCTGCAGCGGTCCCAATCAACACGCGTGAGCCGTCAGAACGCGTCCACCGAGGTCAGCATGCGTGACAACAACGAGCTATCGAACAGTACTAGTACCCCCGCAGGCCTCAACTCTGCTTCGACCGGGGCCGGTTCGAGCCTGCCGTACCGCCCTTGGCGCACCAACCCGCCTTCTCCCCGGCACCCTTCCAGCCCCGCCCCCCCCAAACCCCTTCTCTACCTCCCAAGGGTTCAAGGCCCTACTTCCTCCCTGCCGTACACGCCCCAAAACCTCCCCTCGGCGCGCTGAGAGCGCTCCGTAGTGTCCCTTTTGGTGCATGTACGGAGACTCGCTCGCCGACCCTCTCCCCTTACACTGCTACCGCTCCAACGTTCACCGGCTCTCGAATACCCCCAGCTGGTCGCAACGCCAATTGCCAAGCCCTTTCACACTCTCCACGCCACGCTGCAACCCCCCGCCCCGGCGCCCGGGGCAACAGCAAAGGGGGGGAAAGACACACGGGCGGCGGGGGCGCCGCCCAGAACCGGCACACAAACTCTCCCTCACTCCCCCGCCGCCCTGACCAGCCCGGCCCGCTCTGCCCAGGCTGGCACCCCCCCTTGCACAGTTGTCGTCAGACCCGGGCGGTCAGGCGCATGCGGGTGGCCGCTGACAGATGCACGTAGCGTCGCACTGCTAGGGACCGCCAGCGCCCGTGCTCCATAATCTCCCCCAGCGTGGCGCCCGCCTCCGCCGCTGCCGTGGCGCCGCCGTGCCGTAGGCTGTGGGCCGAGTAGCGCTCCGGCGCCAGCCCCAGAGCGGGTACGGCTGCGCCCGCCGCCGACAGCAGCGCCCTGAGCCGGCGGGTAAAAGCGCCCTTGTGCCACGCCGCCGCCGCCCCGGCTGCACCAAACAAGTGGGCTCCGGTGCCCGCGCCCTCTGTTCGCCGCCGCTCGACGTGTCGCAGCAGAATGCGCGCGGTGGGGATGCCGGACGCCGTCCGCTCGGCCAGGAATACCTCCGCTCCTCGTGCTGTCTGATCCGTCTTGCTCCGGGCTATGAACAGCCGCACCCCGCCGCCTGGCGCGGCAGTCACGTCGCCAACCCGCAGCGCTGCTAGCTCGCTCCGCCTCAGCATGCCCAAGAAACCCGCCGTCAGCCACGCTGCGTCCTGCTCTCGCTCCCGCCTTCGCCCCGGACCTGCGTTGGCCTGGTGCCGCAGCCAGCCGAGGAGCACCACCAGCAGGTCCAGCGGAAAGGGCGCCTTGCGCGACAGCGCCGCCCCTGGCGGCGCTAGCGCCCGTCGCCGCAGGGCCTGGGCGAGGGCGGACTGGACGGCCGGGTGACGCGACGCTCTGTCCGCCTCCGCCGCACCACGGCCCCGCTGCCAGTCGGCGAGCGCCGTGACGGACCCCGAGATGGTGTCGTTGGCCAGCCCCCGCCGCACTTGCCAGGCGATGAACAGGCACACCAGCTCCGGGTTGAGATCGCCATCCCGGTCAGGAGGGAACGCCGCCGCCGGCGGCAGACCCAGATCGTGGCAGCAGCGCACGTACCGGCGGCGGTGGGTCTCGTACGACGCGGCAGATCCTGCGCTGACTGCGCCGCTGCGGAGCGTGACCGTGAGGCTGGCCAGGTCCCCCGCCGGGCCCCCCACCGCCGACGTGTGCACGCCGGCGGCGGCCAATATGCACCGTGCGCACTTCATCCAGCCTCCCGGGTAGGCGCCAACGCCCAGGCCCAGGCAGGGGCGATGCGCCGGTACCGTGCAGACCTCGCACCGCACGTCCAAGACGCCCGTCCGTAGGCCGCACACGCCGCAGAAGCCTGCGCTCGGCCGGTGGGGGGCGGAGCGGGGCACGTTACGGCAAGCGTAGCACCAGCAAGTCGTACGGGGACGGTGGCGAGAGGTCACCCCAGGGTGCCCGGCACCAGGACCCTCCTTCGGCCAGGACCGAAACCACACGGAAGGGCGACCCTGGGCCGCGGATCAGGCGCCTAAACCAACCCCGCTCGGGCCAGAAGGGCACAACAACTGTGGCCCGAGTGGCCCCCGAAAGCCGGAAAGCGCGCACAATAACTCCCAACACATCACCCGCCAACACCGGTGGGGGAAAGGCCCACAACGCCTTGCCCGCCAATGCTGCCTCTTGGCCTAAGACAGAACGCGACGGACAAAAGAAAGAGGCACACCCCTTCTGAACATTTAACCCCTTCTCATCTGCGCAGCAGTCAACATGCGGCCGATATGGGCTCGCTCGTGGGCACAAGGAAGCAAACACCTCGGGCCGCAGCATAAGGTTGGACACCGGCTCCGCCAACTTGCGGCTCAGCCGATCTGCGCGCTCATTATCCACCCCCGCCACATGCTCTGCCCAAACCTCGAAATCGAAACCCACAGCTAACTCGGCTAACCGCCGGCTGAGAGGCCGGCTTTCTGGCACCCGTGATGCGCCATGATTTATTACCGCCACTGCCTGCGTGTTATCGCAGCGTATCAACACTCGCCGCCCACGAAGGGCCTCTGCCCATGTGCTGAGGGCTTGCACCACCGCCTTAAGCTCCCGCCACGCGACCGCCAAGCGGCTCTCCTCCGCCGACCATTGCCCCTGCATTTCCGCCGCCCCCCACCAGGCTCCGAACCCCACGCCGCTGGCATCCGTGAAAATGACTTCGCCCGTCAGCGAGTCTTCGCATTGCAGCGTGCCGTCTGCACCCCCCCTTTCTAGTTTGGCGGGCGACTTTTTCTGTCGCACGCCATCCCAGAGCCGCCGGTCCTGGCCGTCGTGGCCTAGGATGCGCATCCAGAACGCCAGGTCGTCGAGAGCTGATGCCGTGAGGGCACACCGTGACGGGGGCGGGGAGGTGGTGGTGAAGAGACAGTCGTATAATCCTTGCATGAACGTGAAGCCCCACCGGCAGGCTCGTGCGACGAAAGTCAGTCGGCCTACCACTGTCTCCAGGGATGACCGCGGCGCTGACGGATGCGGGGCGGAGGCCGCTGCGTCAGCCAGCACGGCGGCCACCTCCGCTGCGTACCGCTCACGCTTGGAGGGCGCGATGCGCATCTGCGGCCCCCCCGCGGCGGTGGAGTCGAACAGCATGCCCAAGAACTCCATCTGTTGCAGCGGGTCTGACCGGCCCTGGTCCTTGGCTCGGTTCCACTCGAGCCCCAGCTCTGCGCCCAGCCTGTCCATCACGTCGAAGGCTCGCTGCACTGCTGCATGTGACGGGCCGATAATCCCGTAGTCGTCCACATAACACCATATCCGCACCCCCAAGCCCAAGCGGTCGCACTCGGCCTGGAAGATCCGGCGTGCGGCGTCACTGAGCTCACAGAAGATGGCGGGGGACTGGCTGGCGCCGAAGGGGAGGGATATCCAACGGAGGAGCTGCCGGGTGACGGGGTGACGGAAGGCGACGAAGCGGCGTGCAGAGGGGTGCAGCACGCAGTGGTGAAAGCCCGAGGTCAGGTCGCGTTTGCCCATGTATGAGCCGGCAGGCATGGCGTCGAGAACGTCGGCCAGCGTGGGAAGAGGGCACGGTAGGTGGTTCATGCATGCGTTGACGCCGGAAGCCGAGGGGTCGATGAGCGGGCGGAGCTTGTTGGGCTGAATGACGACGTGGACGGGGTTAACGACGGCGGCGAAGTCAGACTCTGACCCGTGCGCTGCGGGGTCGTACGGCTCGACCACGCCGGATGCTAACAGGCCGTCAAAATGATCACCAAGAGCGCTGAGGTGTTGTCGTACGGATGGGTAAACTGGGGCGTCACGGCGCTCCGCGGGTGTGGTATGAAACGTCCAGCGGATCTCGTTGCGGGTGGTGGGCGTGTCAACGCCGTGTCGTGCCCAGGCGGCCGTGTCAAGTTTAACGCCGCTGTGGTTGAACCATCGTCGTTCTAGCTGCGGCGGGTCCGCAACCGAAGGGTCGACCCACTCGACTGAGGGAGGGAGCGAGGGATGCCCCAACGGGCCGTACAGGGCAGGCAACGTACAGGTCAAGCAACGTACAGGTTAAACAACGTACAGGTTAAGCACCGTACCGGTTAAGCAACGTACAGGTTAGGCATCGTACAGGTTAAGCAACGTACAGGTTAAGCAACGTACAGATTAGGTAGCATGGCCCGACGACCGGCCGTACAGGAGCAAGCACGTGCCGACCCTTACAACGCGGCCTGATTCTGACCATTCGCGGCGTTCGTGTCTGACCTTCTGCATGTGCGCCCAAGCCCTCGTCAGTCGCCACCGGTCCGGCTGCCGCTGCCGGGTGGGTGGGCGGCGCCGCGGCCCCCGCCCTTGAGGGCGAAGCGAGCGCCTCGACTGACTGGGCTGGCAGCTACCGCCGAGGCGGCGGGGGAAGCCCCGTCGGCGGCTGCAGCAAGCGCTGCAGCTCAACGTACTGGCTGCGCAGCTGCTGCCGCGGCAACGGTGCGAGCGCCTCCAGCCTTTTGCACCCGCGCACCGTGTGACCCAACTCGCCGCAGTGATAGCAGAAGCCTGGCTTTGCGGCGGCGCGAAGCGCGCTGAACTGGGCATCCGTAAGCGGGCGGGTGGGCGTCACGTGCCCCGCCAGGCGTTCCGGCTCCTGCTCCCACTGCAGCTGCGGTGGCTGGTACGGCGGCCGATACGGTGGCTGGTACGGCGACTGGTACGGTGACTGGTACGGCGGCTGGTACGGCGGCTGGTACGGCGGCTGGTCCTGCGCCTGCCACGAGCTGCTGGACGGCGGAGCACTGCCGTTGTAGGGCCCCGCTTGCCGCGATTTGCCGCTAGCGATGTTGCCCAGGCCCAGCGAGAGGTGCGGCCGCACCTCATCGGGTATCAGGAGCGAGTCACGCACAAGCTGCTGCGCCGGCTGCGGTGCCTTCAGGAGCGCGAGCGTGGCTTTGAAATCGCCGTGGAAGGCGGCGGTATAGCGGTACATGTTGGTGTGCGTCTCCGAGCACCAGAGGGCCAGATCCGCAAAGCTGGCTGCCATGCTCTCCGCCTTCGCCCGCTCGGCCCCTTGTGCGCTGCTGGCCTGCGCTCTGAACGCCTTGGCCGCTGTGTTGCACCACTGCGTGGCGCTCGTGAGCCGCGCGTCGGCGTCTGACAGCCTGGCTGCCGGCGCCTTGAGGCCGAGCTGTGTGAGCGCCGAGCGCATGTGCGGCATCGCATCCAGGACTGCATCCAGCTCGCCAACCGGACCGAGGGCAAAGCTGAGGAGCTGATTGTTGCTCTGCGCCCAAGAGTGCGGTACGGCTGGGATGTTGGAGACCGGGCCCCCGTGCTGTGGGCCTAAGCTGTGGGTGGTGCCGCCAGCGCCGCCCTGGGGCAGCAGGCCTGCGCCGTGTGGGTTGTGACCCTGTGCGCTGAGCGTCGACGCAAACAGCGCCAAGTTTCCCGCTCCTTCCGGAGCCCCTGCGCCCGTCTGCGGCAGACTGCCGAAGCCCGTGAGCTGCTGAGTCAGGCCTCCCAGCCCCGCTCCGTGGCCCCCCAGCGGCAGGCCTCCGAACAGCGCCGCCTGGCTCATGTGTTGCTGCGCGTTGGCCGCCTGCATGGTGCGCTGCATGGCCTGTTGCTGCAGCTGCGCCTGCATCAGCGCTTGCGCCACGTCGGCCTGCTGCTGCTGCAGCGCCGCCTGCGCCTGGGCCTGAGCCTGCTGCTGCTGCAGTGCCGCCTGCGCCTGGGCCTGGGCCTGCTGCTGCCGCTGTGCCTGCATCAGCGCTTGCGCCACGTCGGCCTGCTGCTGCTGCAACGCCGCCTGCGCCTGCGCCCGCGCTCGCGCTTGCGCCTGCGCTTGCGCCTGCTCCTCTTCCGCTTGCTGCTGCTCCTGCGCTGGCTGGTCTGCGGCTTGCGCGTTGGGGGCGGGCGCGTGCGTCCGTAGTGGGGCGGCCTGGCCCCCCGAGCGCGGCCACAGCTCCGCCTGAAGCTGGCAGAAGCCCTGCGTCCAGAGCCGGTCTGCCCGCGCCTGGTCAAATTCCGCTGACCGTGACATGGCCTCCAGCGTCCGCTGCGTTGTCTCAATGAACACATCGAGGTCCGGGCCGTACCCAGCCTCGCGCAGGCGCTGGCCAAGGGTCACGACGAGCTCCGGAACCGCGGTCGGCTCCCAGTGCGGCTGGCGGGCCGGCGCAGGGCGCTGCCTTGCTGCCGGCCGTGGGGGGTCTGCGGTGTCGTGGTCCCGCGGCCTGCCCCGCCCGCCTGCTCCAGCGCCCATTCTTTCGAACAGGCCCACATCCGCTGCGCGTTCTACGTCGCCCTCCTGCTGCACGAAAGCCCGGGCCTCCTCGAACCCGAAGGCGCCGCCCGCGCCGGTCCCGCCTGCCGTCCCCGGACCCCCGTGCGAGGGCCCTGCCCCCGCGCCGTTGTCCCGCTCACCGTGGAAGCGCGCCGAGCGAAGCGCGCCGCAGGGCGGCCGCAAGCTCTGGCGCCCGGGCGTGTTCTGCAGCGGTCCCAATCAACACGCGTGAGCCGTCAGAACGCGTCCACCGAGGTCAGCAAGCGTGACAACAACGAGCTATCGAACAGTACTCCCACCGGACCTTGCCTACGCTCACCTGCAGCGGTCCCAATCAACACGCGTGAGCCGTCAGAACGCGTCCACCGAGGTCAGCATGCGTGACAACAACGAGCTATCGAACAGTACTAGTACCCCCGCAGGCCTCAACTCTGCTTCGACCGGGGCCGGTTCGAGCCTGCCGTACCGCCCTTGGCGCACCAACCCGCCTTCTCCCCGGCACCCTTCCAGCCCCGCCCCCCCCAAACCCCTTCTCTACCTCCCAAGGGTTCAAGGCCCTACTTCCTCCCTGCCGTACACGCCCCAAAACCTCCCCTCGGCGCGCTGAGAGCGCTCCGTAGTGTCCCGTTCGGGTGGCCCCCTTTATTTCTGAGGAGTGCCGGGTATGCCCCGCGCGCCGGCCGCCTGGCCCCATTCAAGGCAACAGAGGCTGCAGCTGGGGCCAGGGAAGCGCCGCCGGGCAGCGGCAGGAGAGCGGATGCCTCCGCGCCCTGCCCAGGCCGCCGGCTGGGGGCGTGCCGGGTATGAATCCGCTAACCCGACGCCTGGCCCCATGCGCACGCGCTGGGGGCCGTAGCTGAGGGCAGGGGAGCGCCGCCCGGCCGCGGCAGGAGGGCGGATGCCTCGGCGCCCTGCCCAGGCCGCCGGCTGGGGGCGTGCCGGGTAGGACCCCGCTAACCCGACGCCTGGCCCCACGCACAAGAGCTGGGGGCCGAAGGTACGGGCAGGGGAGCGCCGCCGGGCAGCGGCAGGAGGGCGGATGCCTCGGCGCCCTGCCCAGGCCGTCGGCTGGGGGCGTGCCGGGTGAGACCCCGTTAACCCGACGCCTGGCCCCACGCACAAGAGCTGGGGGCCGAAGGTACGGGCAGGGGAGCGCCGCCGGGCAGCGGCAGGAGGGCGGATGTCTCGGCGCCCTGCCCAGGCCGTCGGCTGGGGGCGTGCCGGGTAGGAACCCGTTAACCCGACGCCTGGCCCCACGCACAAGAGCTGGGGCCGAAGGTACCGGCAGGGGAGCGCCGCCGGGCAGCGGCAGGAGGGCTGATGCCTCGGCGCCCTGCCCAGGCCGCCGGCTGGGGGCGTGCCGGGTAGGACCCCGTTAACCCGACGCCTGGCCCCACGCACAAGAGCTGGGGGCCGAAGGTACGGGCAGGGGAGTGCCGCCGGGCAGCGGCAGGAGGGCTGATGCCTCGGCGCCCTGCCCAGGCCGCCGGCTGGGGGCGTGCCGGGTAGGACCCCGTTAACCCGACGCCTGGCCCCACGCACAAGAGCTGGGGGCCGAAGGTACGGGCAGGGGAGCGCCGCCGGGCAGCGGCAGGAGGGCGGATGCCTCGGCGCCCTGCCCAGGCCGTCGGCTGGGGGCGTGCCGGGTGAGACCCCGTTAACCCGACGCCTGGCCCCACGCACAAGAGCTGGGGGCCGAAGGTACGGGCAGGGGAGCGCCGCCGGGCAGCGGCAGGAGGGCGGATGCCTCGGCGCCCTGCCCAGGCCGTCGGCTGGGGGCGTGCCGGGTAGGAACCCGTTAACCCGACGCCTGGCCCCACGCACAAGAGCTGGGGGCCGAAGGTACCGGCAGGGGAGCGCCGCCGGGCAGCGGCAGGAGGGCTGATGCCTCGGCGCCCTGCCCAGGCCGCCGGCTGGGGGCGTGCCGGGTAGGACCCCGTTAACCCGACGCCTGGCCCCACGCACAAGAGCTGGGGGCCGAAGGTACGGGCAGGGGAGTGCCGCCGGGCAGCGGCAGGAGGGCTGATGCCTCGGCGCCCTGCCCAGGCCGTCGGCTGGGGGCGTGCCGGGTAGGACCCCGTTAACCCGCCGCCTGGCCCCACGCACAAGAGCTGGGGGCCGCAGCTGAGGGCAGGGAAGCGCCGCCGGGCAGCGGCAGGAGGGCGGATGCCTCGGCGCCCTGCCCAGGCCGTCGGCTGGGGGCGTGCCGGGTAGGACCCCGCTAACCCGACGCCTGGCCCCATGCACACGCCCTGGGGGCCGCAGCTGGGGGCAGGGGAGCGCCGCCGGGCAGCGGCAGGAGGGCGGATGCCTCGGCGCCCTGCCCAGGCCGTCGGCTGGGGGCGTGCCGGGTATGACGCCGCTAACCCGACGCCTGGCCCCACGCACAAGAGCTGGGGGCCGAAGGTACGGGCAGGGGAGCGCCGCCGGGCAGCGGCAGGAGGGCGGATGCCTCGGCGCCCTGCCCAGGCCGCTGGCTGGGGGCGTGCCGGGTAGGACCCCGCTAACCCGACGCCTGGCCCCATGCACACGCCCTGGGGGCCGCAGCTGGGGGCAGGGGAGCGCCGCCGGGCAGCGGCAGGAGGGCGGATGCCTCGGCGCCCTGCCCAGGCCGCTGGCTGGGGGCGTGCCGGGTATGACGCCGCTAACCCGCCGCCTGGCCCCACGCACAAGAGCTGGGGGCCGCAGCTGAGGGCAGGGGAGCGCCGCCGGGCAGCGGCAGGAGGGCGGATGCCTCGGCGCCCTGCCCAGGCCGTCGGCTGGGGGCGTGCCGGGTATGACCCCGCTAACCCGACGCCTGGCCCCATGCACACGCCCTGGGGGCCGCAGCTGGGGGCAGGGGAGCGCCGCCGGGCAGCGGC
This sequence comes from Edaphochlamys debaryana, assembly GCA_016858145.1. Taxonomy (NCBI): domain Eukaryota; kingdom Viridiplantae; phylum Chlorophyta; class Chlorophyceae; order Chlamydomonadales; genus Edaphochlamys; species Edaphochlamys debaryana. The sequence continues at coordinate 86,392 of JAEHOE010000185.1, read as the reverse complement.
AGGAGGGCGGATGCCTCGGCGCCCTGCCCAGGCCGCTGGCTGGGGGCGTGCCGGGTAGGACCCCGCTAACCCGACGCCTGGCCCCATGCACACGCCCTGGGGGCCGCAGCTGGGGGCAGGGGAGCGCCGCCGGGCAGCGGCAGGAGGGCGGATGCCTCGGCGCCCTGCCCAGGCCGCTGGCTGGGGGCGTGCCGGGTATGACGCCGCTAACCCGCCGCCTGGCCCCACGCACAAGAGCTGGGGGCCGCAGCTGAGGGCAGGGAAGCGCCGCCGGGCAGCGGCAGGAGGGCGGATGCCTCGGCGCCCTGCCCAGGCCGTCGGCTGGGGGCGTGCCGGGTATGACCCCGCTAACCCGACGCCTGGCCCCATGCACACGCCCTGGGGGCCGCAGCTGGGGGCAGGGGAGCGCCGCCGGGCAGCGGCAGGAGGGCGGATGCCTCGGCGCCCTGCCCAGGCCGCTGGCTGGGGGCGTGCCGGGTATGACGCCGCTAACCCGACGCCTGGCCCCACGCACAAGAGCTGGGGGCCGCAGCTGAGGGCAGGGGAGCGCCGCCGGGCAGCGGCAGGAGGGCGGATGCCTCGGCGCCCTGCCCAGGCCGCTGGCTGGGGGCGTGCCGGGTATGACGCCGCTAACCCGACGCCTGGCCCCATGCACACGCCCTGGGGGCCGCAGCTGGGGGCAGGGGAGCGCCGCCGGGCAGCGGCAGGAGGGCGGATGCCTCGGCGCCCTGCCCAGGCCGCTGGCTGGGGGCGTGCCGGGTATGACGCCGCTAACCCGACGCCTGGCCCCACGCACAAGAGCTGGGGGCCGCAGCTGAGGGCAGGGGAGCGCCGCCGGGCAGCGGCAGGAGGGCGGATGCCTCGGCGCCCTGCCCAGGCCGCTGGCTGGGGGCGTGCCGGGTAGGACCCCGCTAACCCGACGCCTGGCCCCATGCACACGCCCTGGGGGCCGCAGCTGGGGGCAGGGGAGCGCCGCCGGGCAGCGGCAGGAGGGCGGATGCCTCGGCGCCCTGCCCAGGCCGCTGGCTGGGGGCGTGCCGGGTATGACGCCGCTAACCCGACGCCTGGCCCCACGCACAAGAGCTGGGGGCCGCAGCTGAGGGCAGGGAAGCGCCGCCGGGCAGCGGCAGGAGGGCGGATGCCTCGGCGCCCTGCCCAGGCCGTCGGCTGGGGGCGTGGCCGGGTATGACCCCCGCTAACCCGACGCCTGGCCCCATGCACACGCCCTGGGGGCCGCAGCTGGGGGCAGGGGAGCGCCGCCGGGCAGCGGCAGGAGGGCGGATGCCTCGGCGCCCTGCCCAGGCCGCTGGCTGGGGGCGTGCCGGGTATGACGCCGCTAACCCGACGCCTGGCCCCACGCACAAGAGCTGGGGGCCGAAGGTACGGGCAGGGGAGCGCCGCCGGGCAGCGGCAGGAGGGCGGATGCCTCGGCGCCCTGCCCAGGCCGCTGGCTGGGGGCGTGCCGGGTAGGACCCCGCTAACCCGACGCCTGGCCCCATGCACACGCCCTGGGGGCCGCAGCTGGGGGCAGGGGAGCGCCGCCGGGCAGCGGCAGGAGGGCGGATGCCTCGGCGCCCTGCCCAGGCCGTCGGCTGGGGGCGTGCCGGGTAGGACCCCGTTAACCCGCCGCCTGGCCCCACGCACAAGAGCTGGGGGCCGCAGCTGAGGGCAGGGAAGCGCCGCCGGGCAGCGGCAGGAGGGCGGATGCCTCGGCGCCCTGCCCAGGCCGTCGGCTGGGGGCGTGCCGGGTAGGACCCCGCTAACCCGACGCCTGGCCCCATGCACACGCCCTGGGGGCCGCAGCTGGGGGCAGGGGAGCGCCGCCGGGCAGCGGCAGGAGGGCGGATGCCTCGGCGCCCTGCCCAGGCCGCTGGCTGGGGGCGTGCCGGGTATGACGCCGCTAACCCGACGCCTGGCCCCATGCACACGCCCTGGGGGCCGCAGCTGGGGGCAGGGGAGCGCCGCCGGGCAGCGGCAGGAGGGCGGATGCCTCGGCGCCCTGCCCAGGCCGTCGGCTGGGGGCGTGCCGGGTAGGACCCCGTTAACCCGCCGCCTGGCCCCACGCACAAGAGCTGGGGGCCGAAGGTACGGGCAGGGGAGCGCCGCCGGGCAGCGGCAGGAGGGCGGATGCCTCGGCGCCCTGCCCAGGCCGCTGGCTGGGGGCGTGCCGGGTAGGACCCCGCTAACCCGACGCCTGGCCCCATGCACACGCCCTGGGGGCCGCAGCTGGGGGCAGGGGAGCGCCGCCGGGCAGCGGCAGGAGGGCGGATGCCTCGGCGCCCTGCCCAGGCCGTCGGCTGGGGGCGTGCCGGGTAGGACCCCGTTAACCCGCCGCCTGGCCCCACGCACAAGAGCTGGGGGCCGAAGGTACGGGCAGGGGAGTGCCGCCGGGCAGCGGCAGGAGGGCTGATGCCTCGGCGCCCTGCCCAGGCCGCCGGCTGGGGGCGTGCCGGGTAGGACCCCGTTAACCCGACGCCTGGCCCCACGCACAAGAGCTGGGGGCCGAAGGTACGGGCAGGGGAGCGCCGCCGGGCAGCGGCAGGAGGGCGGATGCCTCGGCGCCCTGCCCAGGCCGTCGGCTGGGGGCGTGCCGGGTGAGACCCCGTTAACCCGACGCCTGGCCCCACGCACAAGAGCTGGGGGCCGAAGGTACGGGCAGGGGAGCGCCGCCGGGCAGCGGCAGGAGGGCGGATGCCTCGGCGCCCTGCCCAGGCCGTCGGCTGGGGGCGTGCCGGGTAGGAACCCGTTAACCCGACGCCTGGCCCCACGCACAAGAGCTGGGGGCCGAAGGTACCGGCAGGGGAGCGCCGCCGGGCAGCGGCAGGAGGGCTGATGCCTCGGCGCCCTGCCCAGGCCGCCGGCTGGGGGCGTGCCGGGTAGGACCCCGTTAACCCGACGCCTGGCCCCACGCACAAGAGCTGGGGGCCGAAGGTACGGGCAGGGGAGTGCCGCCGGGCAGCGGCAGGAGGGCTGATGCCTCGGCGCCCTGCCCAGGCCGTCGGCTGGGGGCGTGCCGGGTAGGACCCCGTTAACCCGCCGCCTGGCCCCACGCACAAGAGCTGGGGGCCGCAGCTGAGGGCAGGGAAGCGCCGCCGGGCAGCGGCAGGAGGGCGGATGCCTCGGCGCCCTGCCCAGGCCGTCGGCTGGGGGCGTGCCGGGTAGGACCCCCGCTAACCCGACGCCTGGCCCCATGCACACGCCCTGGGGGCCGCAGCTGGGGGCAGGGGAGCGCCGCCGGGCAGCGGCAGGAGGGCGGATGCCTCGGCGCCCTGCCCAGGCCGCTGGCTGGGGGCGTGCCGGGTATGACGCCGCTAACCCGACGCCTGGCCCCACGCACAAGAGCTGGGGGCCGAAGGTACGGGCAGGGGAGCGCCGCCGGGCAGCGGCAGGAGGGCGGATGCCTCGGCGCCCTGCCCAGGCCGCTGGCTGGGGGCGTGCCGGGTAGGACCCCGCTAACCCGACGCCTGGCCCCATGCACACGCCCTGGGGGCCGCAGCTGGGGGCAGGGGAGCGCCGCCGGGCAGCGGCAGGAGGGCGGATGCCTCGGCGCCCTGCCCAGGCCGCTGGCTGGGGGCGTGCCGGGTATGACGCCGCTAACCCGCCGCCTGGCCCCACGCACAAGAGCTGGGGGCCGCAGCTGAGGGCAGGGGAGCGCCGCCGGGCAGCGGCAGGAGGGCGGATGCCTCGGCGCCCTGCCCAGGCCGTCGGCTGGGGGCGTGCCGGGTATGACCCCGCTAACCCGACGCCTGGCCCCATGCACACGCCCTGGGGGCCGCAGCTGGGGGCAGGGGAGCGCCGCCGGGCAGCGGCAGGAGGGCGGATGCCTCGGCGCCCTGCCCAGGCCGCTGGCTGGGGGCGTGCCGGGTAGGACCCCGCTAACCCGACGCCTGGCCCCATGCACACGCCCTGGGGGCCGCAGCTGGGGGCAGGGGAGCGCCGCCGGGCAGCGGCAGGAGGGCGGATGCCTCGGCGCCCTGCCCAGGCCGCTGGCTGGGGGCGTGCCGGGTATGACGCCGCTAACCCGCCGCCTGGCCCCACGCACAAGAGCTGGGGGCCGCAGCTGAGGGCAGGGAAGCGCCGCCGGGCAGCGGCAGGAGGGCGGATGCCTCGGCGCCCTGCCCAGGCCGTCGGCTGGGGGCGTGCCGGGTATGACCCCGCTAACCCGACGCCTGGCCCCATGCACACGCCCTGGGGGCCGCAGCTGGGGGCAGGGGAGCGCCGCCGGGCAGCGGCAGGAGGGCGGATGCCTCGGCGCCCTGCCCAGGCCGCTGGCTGGGGGCGTGCCGGGTATGACGCCGCTAACCCGACGCCTGGCCCCACGCACAAGAGCTGGGGGCCGCAGCTGAGGGCAGGGGAGCGCCGCCGGGCAGCGGCAGGAGGGCGGATGCCTCGGCGCCCTGCCCAGGCCGCTGGCTGGGGGCGTGCCGGGTATGACGCCGCTAACCCGACGCCTGGCCCCATGCACACGCCCTGGGGGCCGCAGCTGGGGGCAGGGGAGCGCCGCCGGGCAGCGGCAGGAGGGCGGATGCCTCGGCGCCCTGCCCAGGCCGCTGGCTGGGGGCGTGCCGGGTATGACGCCGCTAACCCGACGCCTGGCCCCACGCACAAGAGCTGGGGGCCGCAGCTGAGGGCAGGGGAGCGCCGCCGGGCAGCGGCAGGAGGGCGGATGCCTCGGCGCCCTGCCCAGGCCGCTGGCTGGGGGCGTGCCGGGTAGGACCCCGCTAACCCGACGCCTGGCCCCATGCACACGCCCTGGGGGCCGCAGCTGGGGGCAGGGGAGCGCCGCCGGGCAGCGGCAGGAGGGCGGATGCCTCGGCGCCCTGCCCAGGCCGCTGGCTGGGGGCGTGCCGGGTATGACGCCGCTAACCCGACGCCTGGCCCCACGCACAAGAGCTGGGGGCCGCAGCTGAGGGCAGGGAAGCGCCGCCGGGCAGCGGCAGGAGGGCGGATGCCTCGGCGCCCTGCCCAGGCCGTCGGCTGGGGGCGTGCCGGGTAGGACCCCGCTAACCCGACGCCTGGCCCCATGCACACGCCCTGGGGGCCGCAGCTGGGGGCAGGGGAGCGCCGCCGGGCAGCGGCAGGAGGGCGGATGCCTCGGCGCCCTGCCCAGGCCGCTGGCTGGGGGCGTGCCGGGTATGACGCCGCTAACCCGACGCCTGGCCCCACGCACAAGAGCTGGGGGCCGAAGGTACGGGCAGGGGAGCGCCGCCGGGCAGCGGCAGGAGGGCGGATGCCTCGGCGCCCTGCCCAGGCCGCTGGCTGGGGGCGTGCCGGGTAGGACCCCGCTAACCCGACGCCTGGCCCCATGCACACGCCCTGGGGGCCGCAGCTGGGGGCAGGGGAGCGCCGCCGGGCAGCGGCAGGAGGGCGGATGCCTCGGCGCCCTGCCCAGGCCGTCGGCTGGGGGCGTGCCGGGTAGGACCCCGTTAACCCGCCGCCTGGCCCCACGCACAAGAGCTGGGGGCCGCAGCTGAGGGCAGGGAAGCGCCGCCGGGCAGCGGCAGGAGGGCGGATGCCTCGGCGCCCTGCCCAGGCCGTCGGCTGGGGGCGTGCCGGGTAGGACCCCGCTAACCCGACGCCTGGCCCCATGCACACGCCCTGGGGGCCGCAGCTGGGGGCAGGGGAGCGCCGCCGGGCAGCGGCAGGAGGGCGGATGCCTCGGCGCCCTGCCCAGGCCGCTGGCTGGGGGCGTGCCGGGTATGACGCCGCTAACCCGACGCCTGGCCCCATGCACACGCCCTGGGGGCCGCAGCTGGGGGCAGGGGAGCGCCGCCGGGCAGCGGCAGGAGGGCGGATGCCTCGGCGCCCTGCCCAGGCCGTCGGCTGGGGGCGTGCCGGGTAGGACCCCGTTAACCCGCCGCCTGGCCCCACGCACAAGAGCTGGGGGCCGAAGGTACGGGCAGGGGAGCGCCGCCGGGCAGCGGCAGGAGGGCGGATGCCTCGGCGCCCTGCCCAGGCCGCTGGCTGGGGGCGTGCCGGGTAGGACCCCGCTAACCCGACGCCTGGCCCCATGCACACGCCCTGGGGGCCGCAGCTGGGGGCAGGGGAGCGCCGCCGGGCAGCGGCAGGAGGGCGGATGCCTCGGCGCCCTGCCCAGGCCGTCGGCTGGGGGCGTGCCGGGTAGGACCCCGTTAACCCGCCGCCTGGCCCCACGCACAAGAGCTGGGGGCCGCAGCTGAGGGCAGGGAAGCGCCGCCGGGCAGCGGCAGGAGGGCGGATGCCTCGGCGCCCTGCCCAGGCCGTCGGCTGGGGGCGTGCCGGGTAGGACCCCGCTAACCCGACGCCTGGCCCCATGCACACGCCCTGGGGGCCGCAGCTGGGGGCAGGGGAGCGCCGCCGGGCAGCGGCAGGAGGGCGGATGCCTCGGCGCCCTGCCCAGGCCGCTGGCTGGGGGCGTGCCGGGTATGACGCCGCTAACCCGACGCCTGGCCCCATGCACACGCCCTGGGGGCCGCAGCTGGGGGCAGGGGAGCGCCGCCGGGCAGCGGCAGGAGGGCGGATGCCTCGGCGCCCTGCCCAGGCCGTCGGCTGGGGGCGTGCCGGGTAGGACCCCGTTAACCCGCCGCCTGGCCCCACGCACAAGAGCTGGGGGCCGCAGCTGAGGGCAGGGAAGCGCCGCCGGGCAGCGGCAGGAGGGCGGATGCCTCGGCGCCCTGCCCAGGCCGCTGGCTGGGGGCGTGCCGGGTATGACGCCGCTAACCCGACGCCTGGCCCCACGCACAAGAGCTGGGGGCCGAAGGTACGGGCAGGGGAGCGCCGCCGGGCAGCGGCAGGAGGGCGGATGCCTCGGCGCCCTGCCCAGGCCGCTGGCTGGGGGCGTGCCGGGTAGGACCCCCGCTAACCCGACGCCTGGCCCCATGCACACGCCCTGGGGGCCGCAGCTGGGGGCAGGGGAGCGCCGCCGGGCAGCGGCAGGAGGGCGGATGCCTCGGCGCCCTGCCCAGGCCGCTGGCTGGGGGCGTGCCGGGTATGACGCCGCTAACCCGCCGCCTGGCCCCACGCACAAGAGCTGGGGGCCGCAGCTGAGGGCAGGGAAGCGCCGCCGGGCAGCGGCAGGAGGGCGGATGCCTCGGCGCCCTGCCCAGGCCGTCGGCTGGGGGCGTGCCGGGTATGACCCCGCTAACCCGACGCCTGGCCCCATGCACACGCCCTGGGGGCCGCAGCTGGGGGCAGGGGAGCGCCGCCGGGCAGCGGCAGGAGGGCGGATGCCTCGGCGCCCTGCCCAGGCCGCTGGCTGGGGGCGTGCCGGGTAGGACCCCGCTAACCCGACGCCTGGCCCCATGCACACGCCCTGGGGGCCGCAGCTGGGGGCAGGGGAGCGCCGCCGGGCAGCGGCAGGAGGGCGGATGCCTCGGCGCCCTGCCCAGGCCGCTGGCTGGGGGCGTGCCGGGTATGACGCCGCTAACCCGCCGCCTGGCCCCACGCACAAGAGCTGGGGGCCGCAGCTGAGGGCAGGGAAGCGCCGCCGGGCAGCGGCAGGAGGGCGGATGCCTCGGCGCCCTGCCCAGGCCGTCGGCTGGGGGCGTGCCGGGTATGACCCCGCTAACCCGACGCCTGGCCCCATGCACACGCCCTGGGGGCCGCAGCTGGGGGCAGGGGAGCGCCGCCGGGCAGCGGCAGGAGGGCGGATGCCTCGGCGCCCTGCCCAGGCCGCTGGCTGGGGGCGTGCCGGGTATGACGCCGCTAACCCGACGCCTGGCGCCACGCACAAGAGCTGGGGGCCGCAGCTGAGGGCAGGGGAGCGCCGCCGGGCAGCGGCAGGAGGGCGGATGCCTCGGCGCCCTGCCCAGGCCGCTGGCTGGGGGCGTGCCGGGTAGGACCCCGCTAACCCGACGCCTGGCCCCATGCACACGCCCTGGGGGCCGCAGCTGGGGGCAGGGGAGCGCCGCCGGGCAGCGGCAGGAGGGCGGATGCCTCGGCGCCCTGCCCAGGCCGCTGGCTGGGGGCGTGCCGGGTATGACGCCGCTAACCCGACGCCTGGCCCCACGCACAAGAGCTGGGGGCCGAAGGCACGGGCAGGGGAGCGCCGCCGGGCAGCGGCAGGAGGGCGGATGCCTCGGCGCCCTGCCCAGGCCGCTGGCTGGGGGCGTGCCGGGTAGGACCCCGCTAACCCGACGCCTGGCCCCATGCACACGCCCTGGGGGCCGCAGCTGGGGGCAGGGGAGCGCCGCCGGGCAGCGGCAGGAGGGCGGATGCCTCGGCGCCCTGCCCAGGCCGCTGGCTGGGGGCGTGCCGGGTATGACGCCGCTAACCCGACGCCTGGCCCCACGCACAAGAGCTGGGGGCCGCAGCTGAGGGCAGGGAAGCGCCGCCGGGCAGCGGCAGGAGGGCGGATGCCTCGGCGCCCTGCCCAGGCCGTCGGCTGGGGGCGTGCCGGGTATGACCCCGCTAACCCGACGCCTGGCCCCATGCACACGCCCTGGGGGCCGCAGCTGGGGGCAGGGGAGCGCCGCCGGGCAGCGGCAGGAGGGCGGATGCCTCGGCGCCCTGCCCAGGCCGTCGGCTGGGGGCGTGCCGGGCAGGACCCCGTTAACCCGCCGCCTGGCGCCACGCACAAGAGCTGGGGGCCGCAGCTGAGGGCAGGGGAGCGCCGCCGGGCAGCGGCAGGAGGGCGGATGCCTCGGCGCCCTGCCCAGGCCGCTGGCTGGGGGCGTGCCGGGTATGACGCCGCTAACCCGACGCCTGGCCCCACGCACAAGAGCTGGGGGCCGAAGGTACGGGCAGGGGAGCGCCGCCGGGCAGCGGCAGGAGGGCGGATGCCTCGGCGCCCTGCCCAGGCCGCTGGCTGGGGGCGTGCCGGGTAGGACCCCGCTAACCCGACGCCTGGCCCCATGCACACGCCCTGGGGGCCGCAGCTGGGGGCAGGGGAGCGCCGCCGGGCAGCGGCAGGAGGGCGGATGCCTCGGCGCCCTGCCCAGGCCGCTGGCTGGGGGCGTGCCGGGTATGACGCCGCTAACCCGCCGCCTGGCCCCACGCACAAGAGCTGGGGGCCGCAGCTGAGGGCAGGGAAGCGCCGCCGGGCAGCGGCAGGAGGGCGGATGCCTCGGCGCCCTGCCCAGGCCGTCGGCTGGGGGCGTGCCGGGTATGACCCCGCTAACCCGACGCCTGGCCCCATGCACACGCCCTGGGGGCCGCAGCTGGGGGCAGGGGAGCGCCGCCGGGCAGCGGCAGGAGGGCGGATGCCTCGGCGCCCTGCCCAGGCCGCTGGCTGGGGGCGTGCCGGGTAGGACCCCGCTAACCCGACGCCTGGCCCCATGCACACGCCCTGGGGGCCGCAGCTGGGGGCAGGGGAGCGCCGCCGGGCAGCGGCAGGAGGGCGGATGCCTCGGCGCCCTGCCCAGGCCGCTGGCTGGGGGCGTGCCGGGTATGACGCCGCTAACCCGCCGCCTGGCCCCACGCACAAGAGCTGGGGGCCGCAGCTGAGGGCAGGGAAGCGCCGCCGGGCAGCGGCAGGAGGGCGGATGCCTCGGCGCCCTGCCCAGGCCGTCGGCTGGGGGCGTGCCGGGTATGACCCCGCTAACCCGACGCCTGGCCCCATGCACACGCCCTGGGGGCCGCAGCTGGGGGCAGGGGAGCGCCGCCGGGCAGCGGCAGGAGGGCGGATGCCTCGGCGCCCTGCCCAGGCCGCTGGCTGGGGGCGTGCCGGGTATGACGCCGCTAACCCGACGCCTGGCGCCACGCACAAGAGCTGGGGGCCGCAGCTGAGGGCAGGGGAGCGCCGCCGGGCAGCGGCAGGAGGGCGGATGCCTCGGCGCCCTGCCCAGGCCGCTGGCTGGGGGCGTGCCGGGTAGGACCCCGCTAACCCGACGCCTGGCCCCATGCACACGCCCTGGGGGCCGCAGCTGGGGGCAGGGGAGCGCCGCCGGGCAGCGGCAGGAGGGCGGATGCCTCGGCGCCCTGCCCAGGCCGCTGGCTGGGGGCGTGCCGGGTAGGACCCCGCTAACCCGACGCCTGGCCCCACGCACAAGAGCTGGGGGCCGCAGCTGGGGGCAGGGGAGCGCCGCCGGGCAGCGGCAGGAGGGCGGATGCCTCGGCGCCCTGCCCAGGCCGCTGGCTGGGGGCGTGCCGGGTAGGACCCCGCTAACCCGACGCCTGGCCCCATGCACACGCCCTGGGGGCCGCAGCTGGGGGCAGGGGAGCGCCGCCGGGCAGCGGCAGGAGGGCGGATGCCTCGGCGCCCTGCCCAGGCCGTCGGCTGGGGGCGTGCCGGGTAGGACCCCGCTAACCCGACGCCTGGCCCCATGCACACGCCCTGGGGGCCGCAGCTGGGGGCAGGGGAGCGCCGCCGGGCAGCGGCAGGAGGGCGGATGCCTCGGCGCCCTGCCCAGGCCGCTGGCTGGGGGCGTGCCGGGTATGACGCCGCTAACCCGCCGCCTGGCCCCACGCACAAGAGCTGGGGGCCGAAGGTACGGGCAGGGGAGCGCCGCCGGGCAGCGGCAGGAGGGCGGATGCCTCGGCGCCCTGCCCAGGCCGCCGGCTGGGGGCGTGCCGGGTAGGACCCCGCTGACCCGTCGCCTGGCCGTAATGACGAGCACTGTGGGTCTGAGCTGTGGGGCGGAGTGCGCGGGGCGGCAGCACAAGACAAAGCGTCAGTGCGGGCAGGCCAGGGCAGGGGGGGACGGGTTGCGTACTGACAAGGGAAGGCAGCGTGCTCCAGGGAAGGGAGCGTGCTCCGCCCCTTCACCACTGCTTCGGACCCAATGCGATGTGCCTGAGCCGCAATAAGGCCGTGAGCTCACCGCTTCAGCATTACTGCAAATGTTGCATCTCACGCAGGCGGTCGCCGTCCACGCGGACGAACACCAGTGGAGCCTTGCAGGTTGTAGGAAGATACCATTTATATCTCACGGCGCCGACCTTCGCCAGCAAACGGCCGCGCCCGGCCGCCCGGGGCAGGATACAGGTGAGTAGTGGTGTATAGTAAGGCCACAGAGCCGTCACAGCGTGGTTATGGGACCCCGGAGCGACAGGAGCGACGGCATAGACGGATGCATTTGTTGTTAACCGCGACAGCTCTCGACGCACTCGGCTGACAACCTCCGCTGGAGACCTGTGCAGTGCTTGCGGCGATTGATGATAGCGTCAGGCCCCGCCACCGCGTCGCGGAAGCCTCGTCAGCGTCAGGAAGCCTCGTGGTTGGTCGGGAGAAGGCGGAGCTCCACGGCGCTTCCCCACCCCCCACCGCACCTCACGCCCCGCGTCTTGCATCGCGGTCTGGCAGGCAGGCGCATCAATGAATACATGTCGTGTATGCCCAGAGGCTTTGGCTCGAGAGGACATACTGCTGCAGCAGTCCGTGGGGGGAGTCTAGCAGTGGGGTGGCTCTGGCAGGGCGAGTCTGGTGGAGGAGTCCGTGGGGGGGAGTCGGTGGGGGCAGTGCATGCGAGAGCCTGCGGGCACGGACCACGGCACGGCACGGACCATACGGGCCGTAAGGCAAACGGACGTGTGTCCAGTGAAGCAGGTAGGAACGGATGGAGCAAGGATGAGTGGGCCCCAAGTATCCTCTCCCAGATCTTACGCAAGACACGGGCCAACTGGGGCCAGCTGCCTGGCATCCGACCGAGTCATGCCAGCACTTAGTGCCGCACGTGCAGCCGTGCACGCCGGGCACTCTCACCGTGCGTGTCGCTCGGAGGGGTGTCACGGGGGGGTCCAATCGGGAAATCCTGGAAAACCGTGTGGCACCCAATCTTTTTCGCTCCAATCCCCAGGCAAACCCAGGTTGTGCTGGCCCTCCAATCCAGTTACGCTGGCTGTCCAATCCCCCGGCCAGTCCAATCCTAGGATACACGGCCCCCAGGAATCGGGTGCCACACGCCCCGACAGGAATCTTCCCCGGTGTCACCCCTCCTTGTCGCTCATCTCCGACCCCTTGTACACTTCTGGCACACCCGCTCTAGGCACAGATCTGTCTGCATTATTGACATACCCACTCCGTGAGTTACGTATGCCCGCAGCCTATTGAAGGCTCTAGCCCGACTGCCTTGAACCCCGTGCGCGTGCTGCATCATTATGGCCTCTGGGATGTGTACTGGCGCAAAGCCTGGACACACATCCCTTTGGCCCACGGCCCTTTACGGGAGTTCAGGGCTGATGTTGTCCGTGTAACTCCGTGTAACAACAACAACAACAACAACAACAACACGAAGAACATGTGCTGTGATGCATTGGCAGGGGAGAGCTGGATGCAAGGGGGCCTTCACTGATTTGGCGGTGGCTATGGAGCCCGGGTAGGGACCTTGCCATACGAAGGCTCTTGCCGGACTGTCCACCCCCTGCTTGCTGCAACCTCATGGCCCCTCGAGCCGTGGCCTCTGGGGTATGCGTTGACACACCACAGGGCATGCACATGCCTGCACAAATTCGCCCAAGGGCTAGCAAGCACAGCACCTACCACGTGTTACATATGCCCTGTGGTTTGTGTCCGCAGGTGTCGCACGGACAGCCCCCAGGGACTCCTCCACCCCACACGACCCCACTAGACTCCCCACACGCACGGACTGCTGCAGCAGTATGTCCTCTCGAGCCAAAGCCTCTGGGCATACACGACATGTAGTCATTGATGCGCCTGCCTGCCAGACCGCGATGCACGACGCGGGGCGTGAGGTGCGGTGGGGGGTGGGGGAGCGCCGTGGAGCTCCGCCTTCTCCCGACCAACCACGAGGCTTCCTCCTCTGACGAGGCTTCCGCGACGCGGTGGCGGGGCCTGACGCTATCATCAATCGCCGCAAGCACTGCACAGGTCTCCAGCGGAGGTTGTCAGCCGAGTGCGTCGAGAGCTGTCGCGGTTAACAACAAATGCATCCGTCTATGCCGTCGCTCCTGTCGCTCCGGGGTCCCATAACCACGCTGTGACGGCTCTGTGGCCTTACTATACACCACTACTCACCTGTATCCGGCACTAGGCTCGCACGACGCGGTGAAACACATTGACGCTCGGTCAACCTCGCCAGTTTGGGGCTTCCCTTTCCACCTCGCACCATAGAACGGATGCATGATACCAGGATGCCATCCTGCAGATGCTACTCTGGCTCTTGCCCAGCTGGTTGGCGCGCCCGGGGCGGCCGGGGCGCGGCCGTTTGCTGGCGAAGGTCGGCGCCGTGCGATATGAATGGTACCTTCCCACAACCTGCAAGGCTCCACTGGTGTACGTCCGCGTGGACGGCGACCGCCTGCGTGAGATGCAACATTTGCAGTAACGCTGAAGCGGTGAGCTCACGGCCTTATTGCGGCTCAGACACATCGCATTGGGTCCGAAGCAGTGGTGAAGGGGCGGAGCACGCTCCCTTCCCTGGAGCACGCTCCCTTCCCTTGTCAGCACGCAACCCGTCCGCCCCTGCCCTGGCCTGCCCGCACTGACGCTTTGTCTTGTCCTGCCGCCCCGCGCACTCCGCCCCACAGCTCAGACCCACAGTGATTGTCAATACGGCCAGGCGGCGGGTTAGCGGGGTCCTACCCGGCACGCCCCCAGCCGGCGGCGAGGTCAGGGCGCCGAGGCATCTGCCCTCCTGCCGCTGCCCGGCGGCGCTCCCCTGCCCTCAGCTGCGGCCCCCAGCGTGTGTGCATTGGGCCAGGCGTCGGGTTAGCGGGGTCCTACCCGGCACGCCCCCAGCCGGCGGCGAGGTCAGGGCGCCGAGGCATCCGCCCTCCTGCCGCTGCCCGGCGGCGCTTCCCTGCCCCCAGCTGCGGCCCCCAGCGCTTGTGCGTGGGGCCAGGCGTCGGGTTAGCGGGGTCCTACCCGGCACGCCCCCAGCCGGCGGCGAGGTCAGGGCGCCGAGGCATCCGCCCTCCTGCCGCTGCCCGGCGGCGCTTCCCTGCCCCCAGCTGCGGCCCCCAGCGCTTGTGCGTGGAGCCAGGCGTCGGGTTAGCGGGGTCCTACCCGGCACACCCCCAGCCGGCGGCGAGGTCAGGGCGCCGAGGCATCCGCCCTCCTGCCGCTGCCCGGCGGCGCTTCCCTGCCCCTAGCTGCGGCCCCCAGTGCTTGTGCGTGGAGCCAGGCGTCGGGTTAGCGGGGTCCTACCCGGCACGCCCCCAGCCGGCGGCGAGGTCAGGGCGCCGAGGCATCCGTCCTCCTGCCGCTGCCCGGCGGCGCTTCCCTGCCCCTAGCTGCGGCCCCCAGTGCTTGTGCGTGGGGCCAGGCGTCGGGTTAGCGGGGTCCTACCCGGCACGCCCCCAGCCGGCGGCGAGGTCAGGGCGCCGAGGCATCCGCCCTCCTGCCGCTGCCCGGCGGCGCTTCCCTGCCCCCAGCTGCGGCCCCCAGCGCTTGTGCGTGGGGCCAGGCGTCGGGTTAGCGGGATCCTACCCGGCATGCCCCCAGCCGCTGCCCGGCAGCGCACCCCTGCCCCCAGCTGCGGTATCTGGTGCCTTGAACGGGGCCAGGCGGCGGCGCGTGGGGCATACCCACCACTCGACGCCCACGCCTGACGCCTTACCTATCGACAGGCAGGCTCGACCCGAGCAGGCCCCGCCGCAGGCTCACTGGGCAGGAGGCAGGCGAGGCTGGGGGAATGCCAAGGGCGTTTTTTCGGAGGCGGATGGCCTTGCCCTCCATGAAATGGTGTTTTTAAACACCGCTTGCTCTGGATTTCTTCACCCGCTGCGTGACGACACTTCGCCCGTCGACCACGCTTTGCTGCTGTGTTTATGCCGGTCAGGAACCCTGCAGCGTGCATGCATAAGATACAGCCGAACGACGGCGACACAACATGCAGCTGTCTGTAGTCTGTACAAGCAGGCTTTGCTTCCGTCAAGCAAGTGCGCGAGCGAGAGGCGCAGGCACACTGGTGTATCCATCCAGGAATTGTGCTTGGCTGCCAGCCAGTAGGAGCTGGCAGGGCAAGAGAGTGCCATGCGATGTACGTTCAGGCTTGTGTATCCTGGTATAGGTATGCGAATGAAAAGCTTTGGGGAACCCCGCCGCTGGTGAGCAGGTTCTGTGGGCTGCCAGCATGCTGGCTGGCTAGCATGCTGAGAGCCCAGGCAGCCTAGGCGTGGTGCACATGAGCCCCACCTGCGTGCAGCCCCCATCCTGCTGACGCCAAAACCACCGGTAAGCAAGCAAGCACACACAATGCCACGCGAATAGAGGCCGCCTTGTGCATTCTGGATGAGTATAGCCTTTGTACAGGGGCGGCGGGCTGCCAGCATGCTGGCTGGCTAGCATGCTGGGAGCCCGCCGCGGGGGTGTCCCACGAGCCCCGCCTGCATCCTCGACACTGATGGGTCTTGCGCCAAGGTTGGCGCCCAGCGGTCAAGAACAAGGGGCCACGACCTAGCGACCAACCAGCGGGCTGTGTTGACAGAGCCCACCGCTCGCCGCGCGCGCACTCCCCGCTCTCCCGCTCTCCCCGCTTTCCCGACCATGCTGTCTAACCAAAACCTACCCTTAACAACCATGACTTAATCTATCGATACCCTCAATATGCTACCCTCTTTATGTGACACTCCGCGCTGGCTTAGCTAGCTGCTGGCTGCGGGGGTGAGAGTAGTGAGGGCGTAAGCCAAAATCCACGCGGTCATATCACTCGCCCTGTGCTGTACGACACTGTACGACAGCAGGTTACAAGAGTACCAAGAGGCGGGCTCGTATGCGGGGTTGGCGGCCGGCGTGCGCAAGTGTGGGCTGCTAGCATGCTAGCTAGCTAGCATGCTGGGAGCCTGGGGAGAGCGTTTTTACTGCTAGCATGCTAGCAGCCCACACTTGTAGTACGGTACCTGCCTCCAATAATGTTAACGTCCGACCTGTCCGAGGTTGAGCAGACGCTCTTGGCAATCCGTAATAAGATCACGGTTGAGCAGCTGCAGAACTTTGACAGCGAGGACTACCCCGTGTTCATCGTGAAAGCTGAGGCCCAGCGTGTTTTTGTGCTTGCCTTCGTGGACTCGTCGGCACCGGCAACTGTCCCTGCACGGAGGCCGAGCTGGCGCTGTAAGTTGATGGGCGTATGCGAACATTTGAAATGATGCGGGTAGGCCAAACTTTCAGGCAACCTTACCTGCAGGCGGCACGTGCTCCTTGGGCTGAGCGCTCACCAGGCCAAACAGGTGCAGCTCCTGGAAACCTGGAAAGGTAGGTCCTCAGCTGCGCACTTGTGTCACGGCCAGTCGTTGGAAACTGGCCAGAGTCCTTCTCACGTGCAGAGCAAGTCGAGCCGGCAGCCATGGAGTGCTACATGAGCGCGCCCCCCGCAGGCAGGCCTGCGGCAGCCCGCCCCGGCAGGGCCCAGAGCGCCTAAGTCTGAACGTTGATTGCTGGCCAATGTCGCATCCTTTGTACCCTGCAGCTGCTGACTGCTGTCCGCCCCCTTCACCTACCGCGTTCAGAGGGAAAGCGGGGGGACGAGGCCAAGGCAGCAGCCGCTCCGGCCTCCAAGAAGGCCAGGAAGGGGGTAGCCGAAGGTATGTAGGTGAGCGTGGGCCTGTACATTGGGTGGGCACTGTAGAGAGGCTACAGCAACGGTGCACCTATCCTTTCTGCAGAGTCGCTTGACATCACGCCCGGCATGGTGTCCAGTCGTAGCTACATAGCGCAGCTTCTGGATGGGTGTTACCATGTCCAAGGTGCTGGTGTCTAAGGCGACGACTGTGCTCGACCCCACCCCCCGGCGCCAGCTGACGATCAAGGAGGCGATGATGAAGGCGGACTGAACGAGTCGTCGTCGGGCTCGAGTGACGAGCGGCTGGGGCTGGGGGCTGGGGCTGGCGGCCGGGGCCGGCAGGCAGCGTCACCTGGGCTCCGCGGTGGTGGCGGGGGGCGGCACGGGAAGGCCCAGCGGAGCAGGCGGACGGGGCAGTGAGCAGGCCAGAGACTGGAGGGGCAGGCAGTGACAAGCACGCAGGTGCAGCAATGTGAAATGCGACTTGGGGTTGGCAGGTTGACGCGGGTGGGACGCAGACTGCTGCTAAGCAAGGCAGGAGGTGTGATTGATCAAGCGAGGCTGCATGCAGCAGGGGGAGGAGGGGGGGCAGCGAGGGGTGAAGCAAGCGAGGCTGCATGGGGCAGGCCGGGCTTGTTGGGGCAGGAGCAGGCGGGCCTGGGGTGAAGGCAGGCAGGCTGATGCTGGCGGCCTGGGGCCAGCATCGTGTAATCCCGGTGGGAATTGCTTCGGCGGATGCTCTTCGGTTCCTCTTCGGGGCTCTTCGGGCAGAACCTAAGTACAACCGAAGAGACCCGAAGCATAACCGAAGAGAAACCGAAGCAGAGTCGAAGTGAAACGTCCTGCTGCGCAGCGAGGCGGGCTCGCCCCCCGAGAAATTAACACAGCCACGTGAGGCGTAAGGAGCGTGTGAGGAGGTACACTCGAACGCAGTATGAATGGTACTGGCCAGCGTACATGCAGTGTTGCTGCGTGCGACCCATGCTGAGGGTCAAGGAGAGACGGAGTGGCCGGGAAGGTGAAGGCGCGAGGTGGACATGATCCATGTTGCACGCTCGGCATTGAAACCGACCGGTGTCGGCCGGCCTTTCAGCCACGTATGTGACTCTCGCGATCATACAAAGATGTAGCCGTCGTGAAAGGGCGAGTCAAGCCAGCGTTTTCGTAAGCTCAAGATGTAGATTGACGTGCGACCAGAAAGAACAAACGCACAAGATCAAACCGTCACGAGACTCTGACTTCGAATCCCAGCGTAAGGAAAATGTTGCGAAAGCAATTGCGGAACTCACGTAGCCGCATCGCTCAATGTGCCCTGTAACGGCTTGTTGTTGGCGCAGAACAGACTCAAACCGAGCGTTTAATGCACGCAGCATCAGCGGAGCCGAAGAACAGCAGGCGCGAGCTCAATAGCAATATGACCTCACAGGCCTGCTGTACGGTTGAACCCAAACCGAACTCCAGTTGCCTCCTGATTCCCCTCACCAAAGACACGTGAGGACCGACGACCGCAGGGGAAAACGGGAACAGGGGCCACAAGGGCAAAACCTGCGGATCCTCACGTGCGTACACCAAACGCTGCAACGTACGTCCCCCCAAACCGCTCTCTAGACGGAGATGTCTACCAATGCACGTAAAAGAGGTTCTGTCTCACGACAGTCTGAAGTCACGCACTCCCGTCCATCACCACTCCATCACCCTGTGGGGCCCTTTCGCATGTATGTTCGGCATGTATCACGGGTACGAGCGTGCTCGTTGAACATCCAAATCTCCTCGGGGCTACTCCGCTCTGGGAATATCTAAACGAGTGCACTGCCCACGCATGCGGCGTTCCGCCACTTGTAGGCAGAGTCTCAAACAGGCTCGACGCAAGTACAAGCCTGCAGGGTAGGGGGGCAAGAAGGAAGGCGGTACGGGGTGTCGGCTTCAGAGTAGCTGGACTGTTTAAGTCTAAGGAGTAGCAACCAGGAACGCAGGAGGTCGGGCTAAGGGAGTACTCGCCTGCAGCATGATACGGAGCAGTTCAGTCCTTGCCCAGCTGCTCGCCGGGCTGATACGGCGGTGTAGCCTGCGGTGGACAGGAGCATTGCACTAAACGTCTGCGAGTTGAGGCACAAGCGTGGCTGGTCTTGACGGGTAGGGTGAGGGCGGAATGGATGGTGCTGCCCCACATCCGGAAAGCCACGTGGCCGGTGCGCGCCTTCTTGAGGGCCTAAGTGCACGACGGCAGCACTACCAATCAAACAGCAGCAAGTAAGAACGGCGGGGCTAGACTCCGCTTGCAACTACTAGGCTAGACGTGTATGGAACGCACGCCGGGAATTAGGCAGCAGGGCTGACTCACGAACCCGCCCTCCTTCACCCGCGCCAGGGGTAACCCGGCATTAGCCATGTCTCTGTCTATTTCTACAGGCTCCACGTCAACCCCAGTGCAGGACAGGACTGGACGCCCGCTGGCTATAGAGCTGACCTTGACGGGGTGCTCCGTGCTGACGCGCGGTGCGTAAGACCCACCGCTAGCCCACGTAACGCCCAGGACGTATGTATGAGTCCGCAAATCGCCTGTAGAAGCCATACTAGGGCATCGAACAGGCAGTTTCCGACTCGGTATGCTATAGGATGCCGACGTAGCCCTGCGGCTTCCAGTCGTGCGTCGAACTTGGCTAGCGACTCCATCTGAAGTTGCAGATGACCACCTCTTACAAAACTACTTGCTGAACTGGAAGTCAGCTGGTGGTCGGCGGCATCCTTGTCTTCTTAGCACCGCTTGACCGCGGCTACACTCTCCGCTTCCAGACTTACGCAACAGCGCTTCAAGAGCACAGCAGTATTGGCATACGTTCCGTTTCGGGCGTGTCGAGGCGTTGCGCTTGTCGCGTGCGTTTACTTCGTTTTGCCTTACTTTCGTTAACGTGCGGGGTTGGTTCGAACGATGATTTACTTTGCCGGTAAGAAGTGCGTCCTGTCGGTCCATTTCTTGCAGTTTACAATCGCATACCGTATGACCGCGTCAGCACGTTCTTCCGACTTCTGCC
Organism: Edaphochlamys debaryana; assembly: GCA_016858145.1. Lineage (NCBI taxonomy): Eukaryota > Viridiplantae > Chlorophyta > Chlorophyceae > Chlamydomonadales > Edaphochlamys > Edaphochlamys debaryana. The sequence continues at coordinate 66,981 of JAEHOE010000185.1, read as the reverse complement.
ATCCAAGTAGCCGGGCTGTGGGCACTTACAGCAAATACATTGTGTAGCTGATACATTCAGATGATAGTGTACAGTTTCAGCGCAAGCCAGCGGCACGCGACGTCGGACCGAATCGGCGGATCGTTCACACTTTGGGGGGAAATCGCACCTACCTTTTAGACAACCCCTACTGCTACGCCAGCGCTGCCGTCCAGTGCCTATTCATACGGCCGGGAATCCTAATTTCTCTGCCCCGTCTCGTCCCGTTCTGACTTTCTTAGGGCGAATTAAACTAAGAGCCGGGGGGTGCCTTAGACCCCAAAAGCCCTGTCTTGCCCCTGAAGGGGCGAGCCAACCGAAGCACAACAGAAGCGCAACCGAAGAGCTGCCGGGGCTCCTGCCCGAAGCACAACCGAAGCGAAACCGAAGCGCCGCCGCGAACACACTTTTCCCAGAGTGGCGGTGAGGCCGGCGGCGGCGGCGGCCGCGGCGGCAGCGGCCCAGGACGCAGCGGCGGAGGTGGAGGCCCTGGCGAGGGCGGAGGTGGAGGCCCTGGCGAGGGCGGAGGTGGAGGCCCTGGCGAGGGCGCAAGCGGCAGCGGCACCAGTGCGCAGTAGGGGGGCGATGAGTCACTAGGGGCCGCGCTGGGCGTGTTGCTGTGGAACGTGCGGGGGCTCACGCCAGGGAAGCTCTCAGATCCAGGAGTGTTAGGCCTTCTGGCTCAGCACGCCGTGATCATTGCCACAGAAACGCATTGCACAACCGCCCGGCGCGCCTCTGGGCTCTCGCTTCCCGGATACCTGCATGTCTATGCGGAGCGCTGCGTGGACAGCCGACCCCGCTGTCCTCGAGGCCACGGAGGGGTGTCGATGTTTGTGCGTGAGGACCTTTTAGATGCAGTCGAGACAAGTGGGTGTGCGCGGACGCATGTAGGGGTTGAGATGGTGTGGATGCGCCTGCGGGCTTCCCACCTTGCACTCGGAGGGCGCAGTCTTTTGATAGTGGCTTGCTATGTGTCCCCCGAGGGCTCGCCTGTGTACCCGGCTGCTTGGACACCGGCGCAGGCCGGTGAGGCGTTCCGTAGTTGTCTTGGAGCAACCCTGCAGGGGCTGCGGAGGCCCGAAGACGAAGTGATTGTAGCTGGGGACATGAACGCGCGCATGGGAAGGGTTAACGACATGCCGGACTTGAAGTGGTTGGACATGGCAGGAGCGCAGGTTGGGGCGGATTTGGTAGACTGTGCGGGCTACCGGACTTTGCCCGAGCGGCAGTCTGAGGACAGGAAGAGCAACGCGTACGGTGAAGCTCTTGGGCGATTGTGCCTGGAGAGGCAGCTGGTGGTCCTGAAAGGCAGGACGGAAGGGGATAGGGAGGGTAAGTGCACTTTTTCAGGGCCGTCAGGGCGGAGCTTAGTTGACCTCGTGCTTGTGTCTCCGGACCTGTACCCGTATGCTACAGGCCTGTTGGTTCGGGAAGGGGTTGATCTGAGGGGGACGAGGGCAGCGGTTAGTGATCACAAACCGGTGTCAGTTAGGTTAGGCATTCTAGGGGCTCACGGGGCGGGGGTGGCACGGGGGCGACGCCCTAAGTTTGATGCCGAGCGCTTTGAGCGGTATGCGGGGCTCATCGCAGCTGAAGGTAGTCGAGCAGTCACGAACATCAAGAGTGCCTTGGAAGCCTTGCACAGAGGGGACGTCGGGACCACGTACGTTGTGAATGTTATTGGGCGGGAGCTGTCGGATTGCACGAGTCAGGCGTTTGGGGTGGCAAAGGGCGAGGGCACGGGTAAAGCTGCATGGTGGACTGAGGGCTGTGCCGAGGCTAAACGCGCTGTGCTGAATGCTGGCGGTGTGCTGCGGCGGCTGGGGGGGGGAGGCAAGTCAGGAAGATGTTGACCGTCTGCTGGCAGCTAGGCGGGTGTATAGGCGCACTAAGCGAGAAGCTCTGAGGGATTGGAAGCTGCGGGAATGGGAAGGGTTTATTCAGGCGTGTCACTCGCACCCCAGGGAGCTTGAGAAGCGGCTGAATGGGGGTGCGTCCCCCCCGTGTGCTGTGTCGGACTTGGAAGTTTGGACGCGGCATTTGCAGGCCGTGTACAATGCGTCTGTGATGCCGGGTACCTTCGAGGCTGAGAAACCGGCCAACGAGGCTTTTAGCTTTATCAATTGCGGGCCAGGGGCAGGGACTTGTGCGTGGCGTGACTGTGAAGCGGTGCAAAAGCGCAGGGAGCTGGCGTCGGCCCTTAACGCTCCGTTTACGTTGGAGGTATCAGTTGTTTTGCGGGGCATGGGGAATGGTAAATCGTCAGGATTGGAGCGTGCGCCTGCAGAGTGCTATAAGTATGCTCTGCGCATGCCCACCGAAGCTGGGGAACGTGCAGTTAACGTCCTGGCGCCTCTAATGCTGGACCTTTTAGAGTATATCCGTGTGTCGTGTGATGTGCCGCAGCAGTTCTGTGTCTCGGCCCTCACTCCTATCCTGAAGAGGGGAGGAGTGGCCACGTCGCCCGATGGGTATCATGGGCTGGCTGTGGAGGGGGCTTTGGCTAAATGCTACGCTACGGTTTTGAATCGCAGGCTCACGCGCTTCCTTGAGCAGAATAGCTTGAGGTGCCCCACCCAGGCTGGGGGACGGGCAGGGCGGTCCACTGTGCACAATCTGCTGGCGATACGGCACCTGAAGGCTCAGGCCGAGCTGCGTGCTCCGCGTGGGGCTAGTCGTGGGGAGTCTCCATACAACCCCCTGTTTGTCTCCCAGATCGACTTTGAGAAAGCGTTCGATCGTGTTCCTCGGGGGTTACTGTTGCGGCGGCTAGAAGAACGGGGGCTGCATGGGGAGATGCTGGCTGCGCTTCAGGCCGCTTACAGGAGGGTGTTGTTGCGCGTGCGGGTGAATGGGCAATTGGGGCCTGCGTTTGCATCCCACCAAGGGGTCAAGCAAGGGTGTCCTCTTAGTCCCACGCTGTTTGGGGTTTTTGTGGAAACCGTGGCTGAGTATCTGGAGGCGTACGATAAGTACGAGCCACTCAGGATGGGATCAAATCTGCCGGACCAGATTCCTGTCATTGGAGATGATGAGTTGCTGCTCTCGCTGTTGTTCTTTGCGGATGATTTAACCCTCTTTACATGCACGGACTACCGTACGAAGGAACAGCTGTGGATTCTGGATCGGTTCTGTGCCGCTTTTGGAATGCGCGTTATCGCCAAGAAGTTTGAGCTGATGGTGTTTGCTCCAACAGCGGAGGAGCGTGAATGCTACAAGAGTCGCTGGCTGAAGCTCCAGGTGGGGGGAGAGTTGATTCCGTGGGTCGATCGGGTACGCTACCTTGGTATTCATTTCGGGCCGGGACAGCCCTTTGCCAGCTGCACAACGGAGCTGTTGGCGGCTGGGCGACGGGCTCACTTTGCCCTTTGCGCCAAGCTTGATTTGCATCGGATTTGGGCTATTGGGATTCGGGTTAGCTGTTTTGAGACGCAGGTACGGGCTGTGTTGTCCTACGGTGCTGAGTTGTGGGGACCTGATCGTGTCGCTCGCCTGTTAGAGGGGCGGAGTCGTGAAACGCTCTTCTCGCGAGCGTGTAAGGACGATATGGTGGGGGTGCAGGTTGATTTCCTGAAGGCGTGTGTGGGCAGCTCCCGTTGCAGTATCATTGGTTAGCATTGGCATGTGGTTTCTGGAATCGGCTGGTGAAGGATCCTGGGTCTGCCTATCGAACTACGTTTGTGGCTGATGTAGGGTTGGCCCTGAAGTTTAAGGGGCGGCCTGAGTTGGATTGTTGGGCTGACAAGATGCTTCGGGTCTTAGGTGCTCTTGGGTACGAGTAGTGGCCAGCTGGTGGTGGTGATGCTGCACCTCAACTGCGGTATACGGCTCATTTGCTCAACGTGGAGTGGGTTCTGGATGCGTTTCGGCAGCGGTTGATGGCGGAGTGGACGGGGCCTCAGGAGCACTCGGATCCCCGCACTTGGACTGGGGAAGGAGTGACGCTATGCCGGTACAGCGCTTGGATGAAGGCTGATGGAGCTGCGCGGTATCTTCGTTCTGCTTTGCCTCTTGAGCATATGCGTGCAATGGCCAGGTTCAGGATGTGCGTTTGGCCTTTAGCCGTTTCCCGTGATGCCAGTCGTTTACAGCGGTCAGAGCGTGTGTGCAAGATATGCCATCAAGGTGTGGAAGATGAGCTACATGTGTTGTTCGAGTGTGAGGGCTATGAGCAGATTCGGCATGAGTCTGGTTTGGGCTTTCATGGAGGTGATGTGGGTTCCTTTTGGCAGCAATGCCCACGTGCTCTGGGGAGCTTCTTCCATCGGGTCTTACAGCGGAGAGCTAGTCGTATCTGAGTTCTTGGTGTGGCCCGACTCTGGCCCTAACGGAGCGTGCGGGTTGGGTCAACACATGTAACATCTGTCGGTCTGGTGGGGGCGTCCGCGGGGGGGATGCCTGCGTCGACCGTTGACATGGGGGAAACATCTTTCTCTTTCTCTCAAACCACAAGCCGCTAATAATGGAAGAACAGGGTCTTCAGCAGATCCCCAGCACCCGCTGGCTGGTGGGCCAGACCCGGCTAGCTGCACGTTGCATTGACCCCAGCACCTAACTCCCACCAGCCGCCTGCCAGGCCTTCCCCCACCCAGCGCCGCCTTGCACCCCTGCCTCGCCCCGTTGTCTAAAAACACCCCTGCCTCCTCGAAAGCGTCGGTGACAGGCTGTCAACAAAATCGCAGCCTCAACAGTAACCGTTCCCATGGCTCGACTACATCGCAGCGCTCGCCAGCAACTCGTGCAACAAAGCAAAAGCTGGATGAATCTACCTCTGGCTTCATCCGACTGGACAGCATGTTCAGGACACCGGCTTTGTTGAGGACAAGGGCTGAGGCAGACCCTCTGCCTACCGCGCGCACAAATCCGCCCTGTGCTGCCGTCCCCGCCCACAGCTGCCTCCGCGGGCTTGCGGACTCGCACGCACACCAGGATCGCTTGGCGGTGTAGACCCTGAGAACTCCGTCAGTCTCCAGCCACAGCCATGTCACATCGTCCTCATCAGCGCCATTCCAGCACGCCTCGTGCAGAGTCTTGCTGTTCACATCTCGAGGCCCCAGGCCCCTCATAATCAGGAAACAGCTCCACCCGTCGCGTGGAGGGCTTAACCACGCGTACAGGTTTCCGTTTGTGCTTGCCGGCAGGACGTAGCTAGAGGCATTATTGGCGGGGCCTGTCGAACTCGGCTCTGACGAATAAATCCACTCGCCGGCGACGAGGGGCCGATTCACCGCGACGTGGTTGATGCCAGTGGACAGCTTGTCCACGTGCCGCTTAGGCACCCAGCTGCCGTAGTTGCGGTGCTCCACGTATCCAGTTTGGAGGAGGAGGGGGGGCCGCACGGGTGTGGGTGAGGGCACCGAGGGCCCATGCGCGCGGACTGCACGCTGTGCGAGTGGCTGACCCCTGTGAGGCTGGCCCCTGGCGGCCGCAGCCCCAGCCCCTGCCCACCTTGTCCTGCATGTACTTGGGGCCCTGCAGGTTGTAGAAGCGGTCACCCTGGGAGTGGCCCCCAGAGAGGGCGTGCAGGTCCAGCTGCCGGAGCCCGTGCATGAGGTTCTTGGTGGGAACCAAGTCGAAGATGGCGGCGGAGAAGGCAGCTGGGCCCGTCGTGAAGAGGGTCTCAAGGAACACTGGTGAGCCGCATCCGTACTGGAGGATAGCTCTGTAAGCCTCAATCGGATTACGCAGACGGCGGGCGACCTCCTGAATAATCACATCCAGGACCTTGCTCCCTGGGCTAGTAGCCCAGCAGTGCAGGGATGCAGATTTCTGGACCGCGTAAGCCCAGGCAAGAGCGTCGTCCCACTTGGCGAATGCCGCCTCCAGCCCCACCACAAACTCGTCCTCGGGCCTTACAAGGCTTTCATAAGGACAGACAGAGATGGTGTTGATGTCAGCATAGATGCCTCCAACCAGGCTTAGGTACAAGTAGCGCCCGAAGTCGTTCTTCATGCCGCGGACTGGAATGTCCTGCGGGGCGCAAAGGATGGCCTAGTCAGAGGCAGTTGCTGCGCTGGCAGACCGTAACCCTGCCCTGGCTTCAGCTACCGGTGATCCCAGCAAATATTGGCCCCAACGCACCCGCCACAGTGAGTACAGGGGGTGTGTAAGCAGCTCAAAGCCTCCTAGGATGCCACGCAGGATTTCCCTGCTTACATTCTCCCCCCTTAGAATGGCACGTCTTCGGGCCTGTGGCTCTGGGTACGTAGAGTGTGTGGCGTCCACGCTTCAATGGTGTTTATGCGGAATCAGCTTACTGCTCTGGATCGAACCGCTGACCAAACTCTTGTGATTCTACATTACTTGGTGATGAGGGTCTTTGAGGCAAGGTCCCGCGACCATTGTAAGCAGCTAAAAGCCTCCTAGGATGCCACGCAGGATTTCCCTGCTTACAGGGTGCTTCTTGATGGCCCTCTCAATCTCCGCATCCGTAACCAGATCGTACTCATAGCAGGGGTTCTGAAGGATCCAGGACAGCATCAGGAACCACACATGCTGCCGGATTGCAGTTGGTTTGTTGGTCTTCCACGTCTGCACTATGCGCCGGGGAATCCTCTTCTGCACGGGCTCGGGGCACCGGGCGGGCTGGAGCCCACGGGCCACGTCCCGCATGGAGGCGGTGGCAGGCTCCAGCTTGGCAGTCAGGACGGCGGGCTGCATCTCGCCAGTGCTGACGGGGACCGTGTAGAGGTGGTAAAACCAAGTCACGTTGTCATCAACGCAGCCCGAGAAATCCACAAAAGACTTGCAGGAGTCCTCAAGCGGGCAGCACTCCACGCTGACCGGCCACCTGGGCGGCGGTTGATACACTGCGGTGAGGTCAGGATGGGAGGGCCTGGAGGTGACGGCAGGCTTCTGGGTTGCTACAAACACGTTGTGGGAGTAAGCCGTGATAGCGGTTGGTAGGAGGAAGATCTTGGTGAGGTTAACGGCCCACATGTCTCGGCACAGGATCTCAGATTCTGAGGCGGCGCACTCAGTTGGGTAGTTACGCCGGAACCGTAGGCGATGCTCCGTGAAAGCGGCGGCAGTCACCGCCGCCATGCCTCCCCAGCAGGAGTAAACCGGCACTGGAAGCCCAGCCTGAAAGCGTTGCCATGAGTCCGGCAGACCCACGTAGGGTTGGTCGTTCCAGAACTTGCGCCCTTGCAGGTCTCGCGTTGCCCTGCAGAGGGTAAGCGGGCAACTGAACCCAAAGCGCGCATCGCCCGACCTAGCTGGGGGTTTGCTGGACTAAAGGCTGATCAGCCCCGCCCAGACCTGGGTGGGGGCAGAGCCATGCAACGCCTGTGGGCACCCGCCCTGCCCGCCTTCGCTTTGGACCCCAGCCCCTACACCAACCAAGCAGCTTACCAGACGTCATAGAACACCGGTTCGCGCTTCTTGTTGTAGCTAAAATCCGCACTGCACACCATGTCCGCCCCCGCAGCACGCAGGAGGAGCACGTCCAGTGCGCTCTGTGCGCCTGCACGTTGGAAGGGGAGGCCCGTGTGACAAGGTGAATCCAAGGTGCCATGCCCAGCCGTGTCCCCTGCCCCTGCCAGCCCGATAGCTCACAGAAGTATATGTCGTTAAAGAAGAGAACAGTGTCGTACTCCTCTCTGCCCACCAGCAGCTGCTTGATGGACAGCTTGCGCTCCCTCGCCAGGAAGGCGGTGCGGTGCTCTTGGGGGTCACGAGTCACGCCTCGTGTCACCACCTCGTTCTCCACGGTATTGCCAACGCCCAGGTTGTCAAGGGCTATCACGACCTGGGCGAGTCTGAGGGCCGGAAGATCAGCAGCGGTCCCCAGCAGAGTTACGTCGACCGAGGCGTTGAAGGCCACCTGTGCGTGCGGCAGGAATGAGTGCAGCGGCAGGGAGGCAGACCCCACACCCCAGCAGACGAACCTGGAGAGTGACGACCAACTTCAGGAGCTCGAAGGCAAAGGTTGGGCTTATCAACCGCTCCTCTTGAAGCTCTACAGCCACAAGAATCTTGGCCCGCCGAAGTGCCGACCACGCCCCATCCGTCCCGTTGAAGGGCCCCGCCTCGCCGCAGCCACCCGTCACCCTATTACCCCTGCTCCGCCCCGTCACGGCGCGGAGGACGCAGCCGTCCGAAACCAAAAACGGATGGGTGCTACCTTGGCAGGCTGCAGTAAGGTTGCGCCGGGTCCCCAGGAATGCGGCCAGGCCGTCCGCGGTCGCAATAATTGGTGCGCCAGTCGTGCCATGTGATGGAACCTCGGCAGAGTTATCGTTGAAACTGCTTCGCTCTTGATGCTGGCAGTGCCATGCTTCGCGCTCAAAGCGCCAGGCCGTGCGAACCACAAAGCAGAGAACGCAAGCAAAAAAAAGCAAAGGCAGGAAGTTCCGCTGCAAGCTATGACTAGAGCTGAGTTGGCTCATGTAGGCTGGGCGCTCGGAACCCGCTAAAAGGGTGCTTCAGTCAGGGCTTTTGCATTATGTGAAACATATGGCGCAAAGGCCTTCATAAACTGAGGCGCGTAATAGCGGCCGTTATGCTACTTCGTAGCTCTGCGAGTCCTTTGTTCTAATTGGGAGTGGGCACGGGTGAGGGCCGAGGGTGGACCACGGCAGCAAGTAAGACTGGGGGAAGTGCTTTTTCCAATGTCCTGACAACATCGGTACCGGTAGCGGGACGCGCACGGCAGAGGTTTGACGAGAACAACGTGGGAAGCAGCCGCACGGCACGGCACGGCACGGCACGGCACGGCACGGCACGGCACGGCACGGCACGGCACGGCACGGCACGGCACGGCACGGCACGGCACGGCACGGCACGGCACGGCACGGCACGGCACGGCACGGCACGGCACGGCACGGCACGGCACGGCACGGCACGGCACGGCTGGGGGCGGGGGTAGGAGGTAGGGATTGCCTGCAGTAGTAGTGCGAGTGTGATGAACGACCCCCCCCTCAGCTGCTCCCGCTCCGCTCACCCGGTGGCAGCATAGCCAGTGCAGCTTTCAGGGCCCAAGCCACCGCCTGCTGCTGCTGGGGGGATTGGCTTGCGAAGGCATGGAACTGCGCTGCACGCTCCAGAAGTGCCACGGCGGCGTCCTGGATGGAAGGAGCAGCAAGGAGGGTAGACAGCGAGATAGGTGCTTGCCACGCCCACTGCTGAGGCCCCCAGCACATGCGTACAGCAGGCGGTCGCCCACCTGCGTAGCCCCGGAGGAGGTGTAGCTATCGGTCGCACCCGGAGCCCAGCGTGCAGCTAAACTCCCAAACCCTCCCCCAGGTGAGCTCCTGTGTTGTGCAGCAGAAGCATAAAACTGAGAAGCGCACGTGCCAGATGAGGTATCTGACACGACAAGTTACCCCTTCCAGGAGGCGACCGTCCTCGGTCGTCAGAGACCAGATAGAATTCACAAGTTTGATGTAGTAACCGCGAGGATCGATCGCTTGATCTCATAGTGCAGCGCGGGGCCCATCACCTCCCGCCGGCCTGCCAGGCCACGAGAAGCGAACTGCCGCCCTCTCGGTTGGGCGACCATTGTTGTGCAGTGGAAGCGTAAAACTGAAAAGTGCGCATGCCAAATCAGGTATTTGACACGACAAGTCAGACAACCAGGTCCCGCTACCATTGTGAGCTCCCAAAAGCCTCCAGATGTCAGGGGTATGAGTGCGGCGGCTTACACTCCCCCAGCCTTAGAAAGGCATGTCCCGAGCCGTTTGAACCCATTTGCACTGAACAGGCAATGCTTAGCTAGGACATTGTGCCACGCTTCAACCTTAGTTTATGTGGCAGCAAACTCTTGAGTGGTGATGCTCATAGATCGAGCCGTTGTCCTTAGTCTGACGGGCGGTCCCGCTACCACTTGTTGTGAGCTGTCTCAGCCCGATGAGCATGGTAATCACAATTACCGATGAAGCGGAGCGCAGAGCACTAGACCGCGGCCAGGTGCCCTACAGAACGCACGGCCGGAGATGCGAGATGCAGAACTCGGCACCGCCTGGCACACCGGTGATACCGTAGCGCAGAACTACAGAGCGTGCACATTACAGGACGTGCCGCAACCACGGGGACAGACCCTTCAGACAGAATCGGATTCACTTGGAACCGACAGCCACCTGTTGGTGCTTGGCTTGGCGCACAACATCCTGCCTGAAGTCAGTGGTCTGCAGGTCACTTCCCCAGCTGCCAAACTGCTCATGTAAGTTGCCGCCAGTGGCTTCCTGACGTCTGTGAAGGTGCCAGTGCTTGATTGTGGGTGACTAGCAGGAGGATAGAGCCCAGCAGCACCCATCGAAAGCATCCACGCCGGGCCGCTGCCCATGCCCAGAAAGCGATCCTCGCAACCAGGGACTTGCCTCCGCGGTGCCGTCGCTCCGCACTGCTTGGCGCGGCCGCAGAAGAAGTTGCGCCGGGCGACATTTCGTTGCCTATCCTGGCTCAACACCGCCTCACGGCTGGCGGGAATAGGACCCCAGCTACCACATGTTGAGCAACACTCCCGTCTCCCGATCAACGTGTCCCCGACTGGGAGTCCCACACCCAACGCATGATTGTAGTTGCAAGAATGAAGCAGCGGAGGGGGACGGCTTCCCTTTAGGTTCCTTTTACTGTCCTCAGCAGCTCGCAGCCCTGCCGTTAGCTTGCCAGACTCGGTGGGCCATCACTCAGGCCTGAAGGGTAAGGCCTGGTACAAGGAGCTAGACCACAACGCATGCGCGGTTGCAACGGCCCCTACTAACGGTCTGCGTACTACTAGTCCCGGAACACGCCCTACGCCACAACCAAGCGCTTCGCTTTGTTAGTGTCCTCTACCCTACTTAATGACAGACACTCTTGCTTGACACACCAGGAACGGGCGGCGGGCTATTGGGCTGGATGGCGGGGGCCCACAGGACTGGGGGCGGTTGTGGGTGAAGCAGGGGCCTATTCAGCATGTTCCATGAGGGGGGCAAGCGACTGGGGACTGGGGAAGGGCAGCGCTGGGAACTGGGGAAGGCCCCGACTTGTTCTGTCTTGCGTGTGCCCCCTTATTACGAGTTAGGGCAGCCCGGCACCTCACAAGGTCGGGTCATGACCGTCCACAATGGCTAGCCCGGTATGTTAGCCTGTACACAACCAGCGCCCGATCACTCCTCTTGTGCTTTGCCCCATCTGAGAGTGGTCCTGCACGCATCCTCTGCCCCCCGATACTCTGCCGAGTCCTGCACAAACCCAGTTACCAGCACCGGCGCCCACTCCACCGCTACCCTTATTTCCCGTCCGTCTGCTTGATCCAGAGGCACCGGCCCGGGCGTGAGATCTGAGAGCTAGTGTTGGCCTTCAGCCAGCCATCATCGTTGATCGCAGTACATGAAACTTGCGAATTACAGAAGAGGGCAGCCTGATACGGCCCTTGAGCAAGCGCAAGGTCACCGCCGCTCTGCGGGTGAAGGAGGAAGAGGCACCAATAACACTTAGCAGAGTTGCACTTGGGTCGCCGTTCTGCCTGCAAATCATGTTAGTCACATCCCACTCACCATGTCTGCGCCGGGGACCTCCTTATAGCCTGGAATGAGGGCACACCTGCAGGGCAAGGAGCAGACACGCTTGACAAGCGGAGGCCAGGAACAGCGCGCCTACGTCCCAGCCACTCACATGCTGTTCCGCTCGGCAGCCCCCTCATCAGCGGGCTCCAGCGGCAAACGGTACGCCAGGTAGATAGCAGTGCGGTTGGGGGGCAGGAGGTCGACCCAGTGTGGGTGCTCTGCCTGGTCCTTGCCTGGGACAAGGTCCATGCATTTCACCTGCAGCCGCAAGACACAAGTTGTATTAGGTCTGCCATTGCTTAGACCTGAGTAGACAGCGACCCCCACAACGCGCGCTACACACCTGCATGTGCGTCGTCACCGTGCCAAAGCCACCGTCGCCAGGGACTTGCGACGCCGGCGTCGTTGTGTTGGTTGCGTTCACTGCCTGGACTGGGGCTGGAACTGGGGCTGTCCGGACGCGCTTCGCAAGCTGGCTCCAAACCTCGTGGAAGCAGGACTTCAGCAATGCGAAGGGCTTCCCACTTGTGTCGGGGGCCGATGAGCACGAAATGGCGGGATCAACACCTGCAAGGGACCGGGCAACGACAGTAACCCCGCGCTCCTGCTTCGATGTACAGCTGATTGCGGCTCCCACCTCTCTTGTGCACTTCTGATATATCTGGAGGCGACAGGTTGGCGCTCTTGGCGGCCGTCCAAAGCTTGTGCAACACCCTGGCCATCTCCCGTAGTTGATCGGGTGAGCGCTTCACGGTGATGTTGCCCAGGGAGAGCTCGCCCCACTTTAGCATCGGTGCGCCGTACAACCAGTCGTGGTGCAGCCCCACGTCGTGGAAAGGCAGGTACGACAGCCGTACGGAGGGGTCCAGCATGAACTTGCCGTACCCCAGCCGGTGCAGGTCGTCGCACAGCAGGCCGCATTCCGACGCATCGCATTCCAGCGGCATCCCGTGGCGGAAGCGGAGCTGGGGGTAGCCGGCGCTGCGCTTGTCGGCCAATGTGGAGGCGGCGGTGGCATCGATGGTGATGTTGAACACCACCTTGCGCTGAACGACCCGCTTGCCCTTGTTCCTGCGGTTTTTTATGTGCGCCTTCTTGTTATTCGTGGTGACCGCAACGGCACGCTGAACCTTGGCGCTCGATTGCTCAGCGCTGGTGGGAGCAGGGTTGTGGGTGATTTGCCGCGGCGGCCGGGGAGGGGGCGGCGGTGGGGCTGGGTGACGGGGCTTCCGCGGCCGCCTTGGCCGCCTCGGCGGCCTTGCCTTGGCTGGCCGTCGAGGCACCCGCGGCGGGCGGGGGTTGTTGACCGTCGCTTGCTGTAGGTGTCGACCCGTCTGCCACAACTCTGGTACAGGTGGCGGCAAGAAAGGATCTGCGCGGAAGACCACTGCCCCGTTCCAACAGCAGTAGGTGACGATGGGTAGGCCCATGGCAAGTCGAAAAGCAGAAGGGCCGTGGTTGCTAGCCACCGGCGCATCGTTGCTCATCTGCATGCAGGGGCCCGGACGTCAAGCCTGTGCGTGACGGGCGGTCCATCGAGAGGCCGTCCCTGCGCTCACCATGTCACCACGGATGTCGCGCACCACCCAGCTGTCGTAGACGATGTAGGGCCGCTTGCCAATCCTGCAAGCAGCGGATGACCCATGACACCCGACCAACACCACAGCTCTTGCTCGCAAGCTTACCAGCGCCGCCCCTGGGCCGCAGAACGCTGGGCCACGAGGGTGTTTGTGAGCTCCTTGGCGGCAGAGCGAAGCGTAGAGCTGACAGCCAGCGGCACAGGAGGCGGTGGGGATGAGGGCTGGCTCGCCTGCTGCGGAGGAGGCCCGAGCGGCAGGGCAGACAGCTTCCGCGCGGCTTCAGCCAGCTGGCGACCTCGATGCAGCAGGGTCTTGACCTCATTGGCTTGGCGTAATTCCTCCATTCTAGCTTCGGCCCTGTCCCCTGAGCCCTCCGCCTGCAGCAGGCGCCGCCTGGCCACGTCATCACCCCGGCGGATGAAGTCCAGTCCACACGTGACATCGGCCTCCGTGGCCATGTTCAGCTGCGCGGCGGTGCAAGAGCGATAAGTGAGGGTTCCCCAGGTCAGCATGAAACCGATGCCCTGAGCACAGCAACGCCGCCCACCTGCAGCAGGCGTAGCATGTCGGGTGCGCACGTGTAGATGTCGTTCAGGAAGAGGAGCCGGTCCGGGCGGAAGTCGACATCCACGTACTCGGGCGGAGGGGGCTGGGGAGGAGGGGGATTGATCCCAGTCTGGTTCCATGGGGTGTCCGCCTTCTGCCGTGGTGGCGGCTGTGCCGTTGTGTCCAGCCGGGGGATGGGCGCCAGCAGGACCTGATCCAGCAGCCGGTTGCGGACCTGGGCCAGGAACTCCACGCGGTGCTGCTTGTCCGCGCGCCGGAGCTTGCCCCGCGCCACCACGACACGCGGCACGGCCATGACGTCCAGGAGAGTGGTGAGGAGGTCCAGCCAAATTGGCGTCGAGTCCCCAGACCCGGACTCATATACAGATACCGCCACGCTGGCGCTGTCCGGGTCCGCCTCCGCCCGCGTGGCGTACCCGTGCTGCAGCATGGCCACCATGCGCAGCAGCTCCAGGTTCCAGAACGGCATCAGCAGCTCCACGTCCCTGAGGTTGGCGGAGATGAGCACGCGGGGCCAGCCCTCCTCCGTGACGTTGGATGCGGGCGCTGGCATCCACCACGTCTCGTTGGCAGTGGGCAGAGTGGGGTCGTGCCAGCACTCCACCGAGGGTCCCTGCGCCCGCATCACGGCGACCAGCTGTACGGCGGCGGGGAGCAGCGCCCGCACGGGGGGCGGGAGCGCACTCGCCAGGGCTTGGAGATTAGGGGGCGCTGCGGGGGCAGTGCCGAAAGGGTAAGTGAAAGAATTCCCATTTAGCTCGCCGCCCCTCCCGCTCCGCTCACCCGGTGGCAGCATAGCCAGTGCAGCTTTCAGGGCCCAAGCCACCGCCTGCTGCTGCTGGGGAGATTGGCTAGCGAACGCACGGAACTGCGCTGCACGCTCCAGAAGTGCCACGGCGGCGTCCTGGATGGAGGGAGCAGCAAGGAGGGTAGCCAGCGAAATAGGTGCCTGCCACGCCCGGACGCAGCCCTAACCTTCGCACAGCAGTTACCGCATGCACACCACCTCCACCAAACTCACCTCGTGGGACGCTTCAAGCTCTATGCCATGCCACGGCCGCAGGAGTGCCGGCGGCTCCGTGCCCGGGCTGCCTGCCCAAACCCTCCCCCAGGTGAGCTCCTGCCTGAAGTCAGTAGTCTGCAGGTCACCTCCCCAGCTGCCAAACTGCTCATGTAAGTCGCCGCCAGTGGCTTCCTGACGTCTGTGAAGGTGCCAGTGCTTGTGGGCGACTAGCAGGAGGATAGAGCCCAGCAGCACCCATCGAAAGCATCCACGCCGGGCCGCCGCCCATGCCCAGAAAGCGATCCTCGCAACCGGGTACTTGTCTCCGCGGTGCCGTCGCTCCGCGCTGCTTGGCGCGGCCGCAGAAGAAGTTGCGCCGGGCGACATTTCGTCGCCTATCCTGGCTCACACCGCCTTACCGCTGGCGGGAATAGGACCCCAGCTGCCACATGTTCACTTCCGATCAAAGTGTCTCCGACTGGTGAGCTCCCATACCCAACGCATGATTGTAGTTGCAAAAGTGGAGGGGGACGGTGATAAGCGGCAAAGCACACACTAGATATAGCAGTGGGTTCGATTAGGGCCACGTATCGATATAAGGTGACGAGGGTGTCAGTCGCGGTGTCGAACCCAGTCCTCGTGGTGTTGCCGAGACAACGCACGCTCTGAGGATGCAGTATATATCAGAAGTATGGCGATCTCGCGGTGGAGTAGTGGCGGGATTGCTGGAGGGTCGGCCGGCAGCTTGACCGGCGATGAAGCCCGTGGCAAGGCTCTTCCCCCAATGCTGTTCCCCCAGCGCCCAGGATGCCTAGAACAGCTGGGCTATTGCCTGGTCCTCCTGCCCACTGACGGCATCGCGGGCCTCTAGCCGGGCGTCGAGCCGCCGCCAGCGCGAACCAGGGTCTCCACGTGGGAACGTCGTGGGCAGGAGCCATACCGGTATCAACGGCACACCAACTCTTCCCCATAGGCCAACTCTTTTGGGGCTGAGCCCCCGGTGCGTAGCGCCTGGCGCACACCCCGGCCACCTGAACCACCTCCCCGCACCCCACTCCAAGCCCCAAGCCGCACATCCCCACCGCCCCCGCCCGACCTGCAGCGCCGCCTCCTCCCGCCCACCCGCCCCCCCGCCAACCGCCCACGTCCCCCCTGTCCGACCTGCAGCGCGGCCTTCCCGCCAAGCCCCCCCCCCAACCCCCCCCATGTCTGACCTGCAGGGCCGCCATGGCTGCCCGCACGGTGTCCAGCGCCGAGCTGCGCGCCTCAAGCTGCTTCCCCAAACCCTTCCCCGGGCTCTCTTTCCCCCAGGGCGCCTTCCCCAGCGGCTCACCTTTCACCGGTATGTGTACTTCCCCAGAGCTGCCTCCCCAGAGCTGCTTCGATCGATCGGTGGTGCTACAACGGCTGCCCGGCGGAGGTCCCGCGGCCACGGCCGGCAGCGATGACGGGCAGTGTTGCTATCAAAGTGATAGAGTGACGGGAAGTGAAGTCATGTGGCACTTCCCCAGGCACAGATCCAACAGAGCTTCACTTTTTGCAGCTGTGAACGCCCGAAGTGCTGTCCGCGCCTTCACTTTTCCGCCCCGTCTTGGGCGAGGAGTGCACACCCGGGACCTGCACACCCGGGACCTGCGGGTTCCCACACTCTTTCCCCACGCGTGGCTGCAGCATCCCCCGCCCCCGCCCTCCTCGCCCAGGCCTCTTCAGAGCAACCGGACTAGGCATTCGGGCTAGGGCCCTGCTGGTTCCCACAGTCTTTCCCTACGCTTGGCTGCAAGAAGCCTCCACGGTCCACGCCCTCCACGGCCCCGGACTTGTAGGGCTGCCGGAGGCTGCGAAGTGCACTCTCCGCATTCCCTTTCGCAGCTGGCCAGGGCCTGAAAGTTCCGGGCCCTCCGCACTTCGGCCACGGGAAGATAGCAACGCTGATGACGGGCCCCTGCGCCGTGCCGGGCTGTCCCCACCCGCTCCTCAGCAAGGGCTGCTGGTACCGCGGCCCCGACGGAGAGACCCTGTGCAAGGGCTGCTACCGGCGGTTGGGGAAGCGCCCCTGGGGAAGGCCCTAGCTGCCGGTGTGCTTGGGGAAAGGCGGCCGCTGGGGAAAGGGGGAAGAGCTTGAGGTCGACATGGGCTTGGGGAAGCCTGCGGGGTTGACGGGTTGGCGACCAGACCCAGAACCCTGGGGAGCAGCTCTGGGGAACGGAGCCGGAGCCTCAGCCATGAGGGGATAGCCAGCTCAGGAACTCGGTTCCGATGGTCATCAGCATCAGCACCTTCAAACACCCTCATCTGTCCTCTTGTGACGAAGGCGGCACATGGCACGCACCCGGCGTGCAAATCCCATAACCCAGAGGACCATTGCCTAGTCTCAGGACCTGCCACACTCGACGCCCCGCTGCCTCTTCGGCACCTGCACAATGGCCGATTCGTCCTCCTTCACGGCCTGAGGTGCCGCCGCGGCCTTCCCCTGCAACGCGATGCGTCTCGATGTGCAGAGGCTTGCATTCACTGCGTGGCGTTCGACAGACCGTCATCCACCATTTCTGCTCACGTCTGCCTGTCCTCTGCCCAGAGCCTTGCCCTGAGCTCAAGCAGCCCAAGGAGTCAGCGCCCAAGCGCGAGGCACACAGCATCTGGAACATCAAGGCCTTTGTGGACCCAAGGCCCTGCCCAAGCCTTCGTAGCCCAGCAAATCAACCCAGCGGTCTGTGAGCGTTCCCCAGTGCTGCTGAGGCCCTGGCCGAAGAGAGTCTAATGGACTGCCAACCTCCGCCACCAGCATTCACGGCGTGCCGTTCGCCGCGACAGTCAGCCGCGCAATGCCGTCTGCCGCCGCCTGAACGCCAGCCGCCGGCGCGGGAGGTTGAGGTGACGCCTGGGGCACGGCGCCCGCTCCCTGCCCCACGTACACCCCCGTGCCGAGCCCTACCTCCACGCCCATGCCCATGCCCACCCCCAGCCCCATGCCCATGCCCCCGTCCGGGATCATGGCCATGCCTCCCCCTCCCAGGGGCCCCGCCAGCCCGTCCAGCTCCATGAGCACCAGCGGCGGCGCCCGCTCGCCCATGACCAGCATCTCGGCGATGGTGGCCAGCCAGTCCGTGTCCGCCAGCAGGGACTCCAGCGTCACGTGGATCCTGGGGGGGGGGGGGGAGGCAAGTGGAAACAACAGCATCAGCGTTTGCCTCGGGAGTTGCGGCCCCAGCCCTTTCTGTCGCAGGCGCTCGGCGTTGTCCACTGTTCGCTACCAGCCTACCCCCCACCTGAACCGCCAGTAGTGCTTGGCCACGGTGGGGTCGTTGATGATCTCCTCGGCGGGCGGGCGCGAGGCCAGCTCGGGGGAGAGCGCCATCAGGTCCTGGGGCGGGTGGGGGCGGGGGAGGCCATGCGGCAGCCGTGAGCAGGGAGACGTGTCTTAACCCAGCATGGCCCACACGTCGCTCATGCCGCGTGCGCCCTCACCTGCAGCGGGAACACCGCCAGCATGGAGGGGCAGTTGATGTGCTGCTGCAGCACCGCCCGCACCACGTTGGGGCCGCACGTGGGCGGCGCGGGCCCCACGCCGCCCAGCTGCTGGTAGTAGAAGCGCTCGGCGCGCTCGGGGTCCGAGTCGTACCTGCGGGGGGGGAGGGGGGTTTGGCCCAGGGAGGGGTGGTAAGGGGCGGGCCGCAGCACACAGACCCGGGCTTCGCCCCTGACGGGCACGAGGCCGCAATCCCGTGATCTGGCGCTGCGCCCCCAGCTCCCTGCAGCCCACCATGCGCGCAGCGGCGTGACGTCGTGGCAGGAGGGCGATGCCACGGTGAGGTAGGGGTAGGCCCCGGGGTTGTTGAACTCCTTGCCCTGCTCCGTGGCCATGCGCTGGATGCGCAGGCCCAGCAGTCCCAGCTCCTGGAAAACACGGAAGAAGAGACCCGGTTGAAGAGCGCTCGAGGCCTCGCCACCAGCACAGCCCCATAGGCCACCAGTCAGCCCCCTGACCCCCTCGGTCCCGCCCCCCTCACCTTCATGACGGGCGGCACGCAGGCGGGCACGAAGCCCAGGTCCTCCCCGCACACCAGCATGTCGCAGGCGCCCTGAAGCGCCGGCAGCTTGCTCAGCGCCGAGGCGCGCCACGTGTCCTCCTGCCGCCTGCGGGGCGGGGCGCAACGGGAGGTGGGGACCCCCGCTTGAGGCCCCACACGCTGCAGCCTCCACGAGCTCGACAGTCCTCTACCCCGCCCCTCTTGTCCCCACCTGAACAGGTAGTCGTCGTGCATGTGCCGCAGCGCCGCGCGCACGGGGGCGGGCAGCGCTGCGTACGAGGAGGTGGCCATGAGGTTGAACCTGCGGGGCGGAGAGCCGGCGTCTCAGTAAAGCATCCTTAGGGCGCACTGCCTGCAGCACGTCACTGCCCAACCAGCGTGGCTCGGCCAAAACCCGACGCCTGGTGCGCAGGATTTTGGGAAGAGCACCCAAGACCCCGCTGGTGCCCCTACCCAGCCTTCACCCCCCCTCACGCCCTGCTCCCCCTCCCACACACCTCGGGTGGAACGCGTCCGGGTCCTCCGGGTCGGGCAGCAGCACCACGTTCTGCCGCAGCTTCATCAGCCCCGCCCGCGTCTCGCGCACCTCCCGCTCCAGCCAGTCGGGGGAGTTGGGGCGGATGGGGATGGCCATGATGGCGGCCTCGGAGGAGTAGGCGGGGCGCAGCCTGGGGGGGGGGGGCAGGCGCGTGACCAGCCGTAACGCCCACGGGCAGCAAGGCCGGCAGGCAGGAGACCTCGGCCAGACGCAGTGCAGGTGAAGCCAGGGGAGCACACGGCCGGCACGCGGCCGGCATGAGGGGAGGGCGTGACGCAAAGGGTTGGAGGCTCCTTCACCTGAGGCAAGCAGCGCGAAACAGAGAGCAAGGCCTCGAGCGATACTCACCTGTACCGCCCCGGCCCGTCCTCCAGCATGTAGGTGGCGGCCACCACCTCGGCCCGCTCCGGCCCGAACGTCTGCCGCACCAGCTGCTCGGTGATGTAGGGCTTAGTCATGCGCTCCACGTCCCAGCAGCCGCGCTGCTCCAGCTCGGAGCGCGTGAGCGGCTTGGAGGGCCGGAAGTAGCCCAGCAGGCCTGGGGTGCGGCAGGCCGGGATGCAGGGAACCGTTGCTGCATTAGGCATTCATCCACGCACCCCAGGCGCCCCGCACCCCGATGTGGCCCCGCCCGCTCACCCGTGACGCAGTTGCCCGGCACCTCCCAGATGCGAAAGAAGCCCAGCACGTGGTCGATGCGGTACGCCGTGAAGTACTGCCCCAGGTGCGCCAGGCGGGAGCGCCACCAGGCGTAGCCGTCGGCCGCCATGGCCGCCCAGTCGTAGGTGGGGAAACCCCAGTTCTGGCCTGTGACACGCGGTTCCGAACGCAACTGAGCTGATTCTGCCAGATCAGGTGGTGTGGCCCAGAGCAGCTGGACCCCATTGCGCGCACCCGTGGGCGAGAAGGCGTCCGGCGGTGCGCCTGTGCTCTTGTCCATCCGGAACAGCCCCGGGGAGCGCCACGTGTCCACGCTGCGCTTGTCCACGCCTGGCGGAGGGCAAGGGGCAGCGGAGCTGAGACTTGAGCCCCAGGACACGCCTCGTGGACATCAATCAGTTGAGCAGACATCAGGGTCCACTGCCGCAGTCCGCCTGTGCACACTCACCGATGGGCAGGTCGCCCTTGAGCACCACCCGGCGGGAGGCGGCGTAGCAGGAGGCCTGAGGCTCGGCAGCAGCACAACACGCGTGACCGTAACGCCATGCAGCCGTCTGCCCCCGTGGCTGCTTGCCTCCCGGCCGCCAGCAAGTGGCACCCCCCGCCCGCAAACCCCCACCTGCTTGCCCTCGCCTGCAACCCCCTATCTCTTGCCCCACGCTTGCTAGCCCCCCGCCTGCAAGCTTCCACATGCAAGCCCCCACATGCTAGCCCTTGCGTGCTAACCCCCCGTCTGCTGCGCCGCTCCTGCAACCCCACGCTTGCGAGCCAGCCTGCAAACCCCCCGCCTGTAACCCCCCACCTGCAACTCCCAGCCTGCAACCCCCCCGCCTGTAACCCCCCGCCTGCCAGCCCCCACATGCAAGCCCCCACATGCAAGCCCCCACATGCAGCCCCCGATAACCCCCTCCTGCTGCCCCCTACCTGCTTGCGGCCTGGCTCCGAGCCCCCAGCTGCTTGCCCCTTGGCTGCTTGCCCCGACCGGCAAGACCCCTGGCCGTAAGCTCCCACCTGCAAGACCCCTGCTAACACGCACCAGCACAGCCCCCACACCTGCTTGCTCCTGCTTTCCCTGCTCAACCCCGGTAGGGTGCTAGCACCTCACCCCGCTACGTCTCTCCTGTCCCCGCTACGTCTCTCCTTTCCCCCTGCGCCCACCTGCAGCAGTTGGCGGTGCAGGTGGTACTGAATGTAGTAAGTCAGCTGTGGGGAAAAGGGGGGGGGGGTCACGGACAAGCCCTCCACTCTCCCGCCAGTGGGGACCTTGCTGCTTGCTGCACTTGCGTTAGCAAGTGAGCTGCGCGGTCTGTGCTGCGCCCTTCCCTGCCCGGGCCCCCGGCCGCACCTGTATCCGCGTGTAGTGCTCCCCCCCGGGGCGCGTGAGGCGGTCCACCACCTCGTCGGAGCCGCTGGACAGGCAGCCCCAGCGCCAGTGCTCGGCGGTCTGGAGGGGGAGAAGGGCAGCCCGGGGTGACTCATACCGGCAGACTCATGACATGACGAACTAGCAAAGAAGAGTTGGAGCTGAGGGTGCACCCCAGGATGCCGCCTCGCCTGGAATATGTCCCGCAGGAAGCAGAAGGCCGCGTAGGGGCGCAGCCACTCGGCGTTGGCCTCGAACCAGGCCGTGAAGCCGGGGGACTGCAGCGTGTTGCGCCCGTAGCGGTCGTAGACCTGGGGCAGAGGGCGGCGGAAGTCCAAGGTCTCCACGCGTTTCTCCACCACCCCTCCGCCACTTCTCCCCTGCGCGCACCCCCCCCCTCCGCCCCCCCACCTTCTTCACGAAGCTCATCTTGAAGGCCATGGTGGCGGTGTAGTCCACCACGGAGCCGTCCAGCTCGCGGCGCGCCTTGTGCAGCTGGAGGTTCGGGAGAGGGGAGCATCCTTGCCTAGCCTAAACCCTAAACTTCGTACATGGCGGTGAGTGAGCGGCCCTAAAGTTCGTACAGGGGCGGTGAGTGAGCGGCCGAGGGCGGGGTGGACGCAAGCGGGTAGAGCGACCCCCTCACGGTCTAGTGGGTGGGAGCCGCCCGATCCGCCCTGCACCCGTGTCCCCCCCCCCACCTCTGCGGCCAGGTCGTGCGGCAGCTCCTGGCCCTCCTCCGCCAGCAGGTCCCGCAGCGCCAGGTACTGGGCGGGGGACGGAGGGCAGGCCAGAAGAAGCCTCAGCGGCTCAGGCGGGTCAGCACATGGCTGAGGGCAGCCTCTACAGTCAAACCCAGCCCCGTCTGCTCTCGTGCCATGTGAGCTGTCACTCCACCCGCACCTGAGGGTGGAGTGCGTGCACAGAGAGTGTGCTGTACGGGTAGCTGTCCCACCAGGTGCCGTACACGCACGTGTCGTTGACCGGCAGCACCTGGATCAGGCGCAGGCCGCACCTGCACAGGCCAAGAGGCGGACACGGTTGCCGCTAACGGTACCCTCTCTCCTGCTCGAGGTCCCTCGCTTCAGCCCGGTTCTTCCCTCTCACCTTCCCTTGCCCCAGCTCGCTCCTGTCCCTTCCTCCCTTTCCCCTTCCCCGGCCTCTTCCCGCTGCCCCCTGTCCCACCCCCCACCTGTCCGCCAGGTCCACCAGGGGCATGAGGTCCAGGAACTCGCCCACCCCCACCGACTCAGTGGTGCGGAGCGAGAACACGGGCACAGCCACACCCGCGCCGCGCCAGTGCCGGTCGCGCCTGCGTGAAGGGGGCACCAGGGGGCGTCAGGGGCAACGCGGCACAGCCTTGACGTGGGACCCGCACCGCCCCCGCAGGTGGACACAACCTTCGCGATGTACTGGTCCCGTTCCGCTAGCCCCCCCACACACCTGAAGTAGCCGTCGTGTCGCACCATGACGGTGGGGGCGCCCACGGAGGCGGAGGCCGGCAGGCAGGCCAGGCGGGGCTCGCCCACCTGCGAGGGGGTTGGGGCATGGGGGTGCTGGCGGCAGCGCAGGGTGCGGCGGGGCGCTGGTGTGGGCCTGAGACCCATGCCCCCTGTATCCTGTTTTACCAGTACGCTTTAGAGGTTTACTCCCCGCTGTCAGCGGATCTTTGGTGATGTTCTCAGCCCTGCCCACCTCGAGCACCAGACCGTCTGGAGACTGGATGGCATACTTGTATGTGAAGGGAAAACACGAGTATGGCACACGCAGCTCCGCCTCCCAGCAGGGCGTGTGCGTCTCTGCGCAGCGGCGGAGAGGCAGGACTTGGCTTTTTCCTCACCTCCCAACCCCCAACCAACAGACAGCCGGGACAGCACCAGCCCCCCGCGCCCCGCCGCCCCACCCGTGAGCCGCAGCATCTGGTCCGGCTGCCAGTTGCCCAGCTGCGGGATGCCCCCCGTCACCAGCACCGCCTCAGCGCCCTCCAGCTGGAAGTCAGCAACCTGGAGAGCGGGGGAGGGAACGGGGAAAGGGTAAGAAAACCTGGCAGCGGTGCTCGCTGAGGGTGCATTGCATTCACGCATCCCCCGGCCCTTCCCGCCCTCCACGGACCGCCCCTCGCCGCCCACCTGCAGCCGCACCACCGTCTCCCCCGGAGCGATGGCCACCCGCTGGCTGTCCGGCAGGCCCCCCACGCGGACCAGCGGCTTGTGGGAGAAGAGCACCTGGAGCGAGGGCGAGGGCGGGGGACAGGTGATGTGACGGCACACACAAGGAGGGCAGCTGCGGCTGCGGCCCCACGCCAGCCCCCCGACGTACCTTGGTGAAGGCGGCGCTGGCCATTAGGGCGGCCGGGTGGGCGCGCTCCACCCACGTGTCCACCACCTCCACCAGCTCACCGCCCTGGCAGTGGCAGGGGAAGCATGGCATGGGTGAGTGCCGGGGCATCTGGAAAGCCCGAAGTGCCCTTGTCCCGAGGGCCGTGGCACGCGCACCTGGAGGCCCTCCGGCAGATACACGGTCCGCTCCCCCGCCGCGTCTTCCTTCTCGATCACCCAGCTGCCGTGCACGCTGGGCCCCATGGCAGTGTCATCGTCCTTCTGGCGAGCCTGCGCACATAAAGGGGTCGCGACGAGCGTTGAGCAAAAAGCTCACGGCGAAACCCCGGTCAACGCCAAGTGGCTCGGTGCACCCGGCATTGCCTCACCAGTGCGTATCTATAGGTGTAGCACGGCTTCCACGGCAGGACGATGGTGGCCTCCCACACCAGGACGTCTTTCTCGTGATGGCAAGACATTTGGCGCGCCTGGGCCCACTGCAGGCCGCCGAGGAGAGCTCCCGAGCCTGCAAGCAGGATCGACTGCCCCCATTGCGTCGGGTACGCTACGGAGAAGTGCAGCGTAACGGAGGCCTGCTGCCAGGCCGCCATCTTCTCGTGCGCGCCCTCGCGCTGTCTGGCTTGTGATCAAGTCAGCACAGAGGCATGCATGGAGTCTCAAGTAGTGTTGCCGGCTACACGTTGGGGAATTTCGCAAGGAGCGATGCGCAGGCCGTTTGAGACGAGTGTAGGACTGGCCTGCAGGTATGTAATGCAGAGGGTGAGTGCAGAGCACACGGGGTGTGCAAGTCCCTTCCGACACAACCACGCAACACCTGCACGGCAGCCCCTCGCCCCCCTCGCCCCCCTCGCCCCCCTCGCCCCCCAACGGCTCTGAGGACACAATGTGCTGGTGCGATGTGTAGCAATGAGTGCAAGAGCATGCTGCAGGTCTCCAGGGGGCTCCGGTGGAAGAGAACACGCTGCCCTTCCTCAGGGGCTGCCCTTACCCAAGGGGCCGCTCACTTCCTCAGGCTGCTCTTCCTCAGGGGCTGCCCTTCCTCATAGCTTCCTCAGGCGCAAGCTGGTGTGCATCAAGGCCGACAGCGCAGCTGGAAGTGCTGCCCTTCCCTCAAGCTGCCGTCCCCGCAAGACTGCCTTCCCCTTCCTGTCTCGCCGTCGCCGTCCCCAGTCACCATCACCTCCACTCCATCCCATGGCCGGCTGGTGACTGGTGACTGGGGGGCCGAAGCTGTGCGAGCCCTCGACTCATATGCCCCTATCCCATGGCCTCCCAGCACATGCCGGGGAGGGCCGGGGGCCCCACGGCACCATCAGAAGGACGCGGGCGGTCTCCGAAGCAACGCATCCTGCTCACCCCGCAACCCCTGCGCGTGGCTAGTGGACGGACTGCGAGACGGGCGAGACGCGCGAGCGAGGAGGCGGGAGGAGCCCCTCCCCACAATGCCCCGAAGAGCTCGTTAGCTGGGGAACCGCCGGGGTTTGCCGAGCAAACGACGTGCTGGTGTGCATCGAGGCCGGGCGCGCAGGTGATAGTGCACAGGGGCAAGCAGGGTGCCCCGACGGGCTGCCTCGACTCGGGAAGCCGGACGCAATACGTGCACGGCACCCCCCACCGCCCCCACTCGCACCGTGACCCAATGCCTCCCCTTGACCCCATGTCCAGCCGTGCAATACTCCTTCTACTTCTACCTTCCCCAGCTGGCGGGGTAGCAGGCGGCTGGTTCTCCGGGCCGTGCCCTTGTGCACTCGCTTGCCTGGCACTCCTCTTAACCTTCCCCAGCTGTCCTTACCTGAAGGTGCCAGTCCCCGCAAGGCTGCCTTCCCCAGCCACCTCCCTTCCAGCCGCTCAGCCGTGCTCAGCTCTGCCCTTGCCCATGATGAGTATACGTGCCGGCACCCAACACAGTGCCACGTTGGCTGCACTTGCACTGGACGTTGGGTACTGCAGAGGGGAGCTAGTTGGCCTAAAGAGCCCACGGCAAGGGGATTTGCGAACCCATAACCCCCGCACGGTCCGCAGCCTCAGCCGGCCATGGGACATACACCTGCCGCCGTTGCAGATGTGGCACAGCGTCTGGCCATGGCGTGCGCGTCAGGAGCAACTCAACCCCCAAACAACCTCTCTTAACCTCTGCCTCGCCGCCTCTGCCGCAGCCGCTGCAGCACCCGCCCCATGCAGTCCTGCTCCTCCCTCTACCGCTTCCTGTGCCTTCCTGTGAGCCCAGTGGTTGCCCCTGGTCGATCCACACACGCGGTTGCTTATGTCGCCCTCTTGCTGGCGCCTCTCCTCTTCTGTTCGCGTGGCGCACAGCCTAGCTGCGTTCAGCTGCATTTCCCGCCGTCGCCCTGACCACGCTGCACAGCCGCCCCTACCAGTGCCAGTGCTGCTACCACCGGTGGTGAACGGCTACAGATCTGCTGTGCCACCCAAGGTCAGCAGCTCTGGGGAGTGGGCGGCTCTGGGGAAAGCTGGGGACTCGGGGCCGGGGGCCGGGGCCGGGAGAGCCAGCGTGGGGAAGGAAGCCAGCCAGCTAGGGACGGCCGCTCGCCCCCGGCACCCCCCGGCGCTGCATGGCGCTTTGCTTTACCGCCCACGGCCTCCACCCGCTCAAGTGGCAGGATTTGTGGGTTCGTGGTGGTAGGTGAAGCAGCAGCGCGCTAAGTGGGCATGTCGACACCAAGCGCACATAAGCGGCCTCAATTGCATCAATTGCAGCCCAAGAGGACCTCACGACTATCTCTGAGATCAAACATTCCTCCCTTCCTGAATTCATCGTCACCCTTGTCAATTGACGCTTCCTGGCCGAACTCGGCACACTTCGCACGGATGTCGGATGTCGGATGTCGCCACCCTGGTGGCCACCCCAACCAATAGCTCATCGTCTTATAGATAAATGCTGCGATGGTGCTATCGGGAACGTTGGATAGCGCGGTTGAGGAGTCGGGGCGCAGCATGCTGCTGGCCAGAGCTCTGACCCTGGTGCTGCTGCTCCAGCTTACCCAGGTGCGCTATAGTTAATTACACAGAGAGGCGACAGGCTCTGCGGGTTGACCAACGGCTCCTCCTCCGGCCCCTCCTGTCAGGGCGCGGCGAACCCTCCAGGCGGCCCCTTCCTCATCCCCCTGCTGCCCTACGGCCTCAGCAACCAGGTGCTGGCGCTCAAGGAGGCCCTGGCACTGGCAGCCGTGCTCAACTGGACCGTGGTACCCATCGGATTCTGGCCGCACAGCTCAGAGCTAGCAGCGGCTGGGCTGGCAGAAACAGGGGAAGGGAAGCCTGGGCGCAGCGAATGCAGTCAAGCTCCAGTCGGGGGGCAAGTCATGTCCTTCGACCTGGTATTTGACCGGTGAGCCACGGCCAGAAGCGCTGTGGGTGGTCGTACGTCCATGCCCTCATCCTCCTTCGGCCCTGGCTGCTGCAGGTCCGCGCTGTCTCCCCTAGTGCGGGTGTTGAGCTACGAGGACGCCCGACAGCGCTATGGCCTGCCCTCTGGGGGACGCCCGGACGCTGTGCTGTCCATCAGTCCCATGTCGGGGCTGGACCACACGCTGGCCAAGGCGCGGGCGGTGGGACTTGTGGATGCCTCCGGCATGCGGGTCGCCCGCAACAACGGTTTCAAGTGGGTTGGGCGAGGACTGGGGGCGCGCTGGTCCCGGACGTCCCATGCTCAAGGCGCAGCGGCTCTCGTGTTACTACCATCTTCCGTTGCGCCAGGTGCGACGCCCGGGGCCTGGCCTGGCTGGCCTCCGCAGCGGCGGGCAAGCGCTGGGTGGTGCTGTTCGCGTACCGCCGTGTGGTGCCGCCGGCGCGCAGCTCCTACCGCTCCTTCGCCAACGACACCAGCCCCTGCGCTCGGGCCTACCATCAGGTGGACGGCGCAGGTTCCTGCAACGGGGGGCAGTGCCATCCTCTGGGAACTGTCTTCCAGGTGCTGGGCGCTTGCATTAGGATGCGCGGTAGGTATTGTCATATGGGACCCGCCTTCCAACCTTCTCCCGCTCAGGTATCCCTGCGCCTGTCCAAGTCCCCTGTCATAGCTTCCGCAGCGCAGGACTGGCTGGATGCCGCGCTGTCCCGGGTCGCACCACAGCAGGCTCCAACAGGAGGCGGGTCAGGCAGCACCGCACTGCCTTACTACGTGGCCCTGCACGTGCGGCCCTACCCGGACCCCTGCATGGACTACTTTGTTGGTATGACTGCCTTCGACCCAGATGCGGCCAAGAAGGTGCGGGGGAGCTGAGGGGGCTCACCGCCTTGCCAGACCCTTCGACCACCGCCTGCCTACACTCCCCGCCGTTCGCGCGCCCCTATGCCCAGCAGGTGTGCCGCAACCCGCTCCTGCTGGCCAACATGGTGCCGCGCGTGCGGCGGCACGTGGCACAGCATGCGGCCGAGGGGCGGGCGGTGGGGCGGGCCAGCGTGCCGGTGTTCGTGATGGCGCACCCCCGGGTGCGGGACGTCGTGCGGAGGGAGGTGCGGCGCCTGTGGGCCGAGTCGGTCGCGGAGGACCACCGCGAGGGGACGGAGAAGGGCAGAGGCAGGCAGCGGGACCTCATGAAGGCGGTGGCGGCTCCACCGCTCGGGCCTACGCTGCTCTTCCTGGACGTGGCGGACATGCCCGCCGAGCTGCGACACCAGGTGCGCTGGCCGCACGGCGCTAGAGCGAAACCGCGCAGTCCACGCACGTGTCTCTCAACACACGGTCCCCAGGCATGCTTGCTCGTCCTCAGCTCCCCCCCCGCGCTCCCTGGGACCTAGGCGGCGGCCAACAGCCTGCTGTCCATGGTGGAGCAGGAGGTGTGCAGGACCGCGGACGTGTTTCTGGGCACCGCCGCCTCCTCGATCAGCGTCATGGTCGCACAGGAGCGGGTGGCGGCGAACGGCGAGCGGCCGGGGCCGCAACGGGTGACTGAGCTGCTTTGACGACTCGTCTGCTGGGGCCTTTGAGGCCTAGCGGCGGAGGAGCAGCGCATGAGCTGAGAGAGAAGGGCCGGGCGAGGCAGCAAGGGAACGGGAGGGTTGGCGGGTACCGGTAACCCGCGCATGAATGGGATTCCACGGCCGACGCGTCCATACTGATTGGAGAGGCTGTGGATGGCAGGGCGCAGGCCGGGAACGGGGAACGGCTAGCAAGGCTGGTATTCATGTTTATCATGTTGTCCCCGAACGAGCTGGTGGGCAGCTTTTGCGGAAGGCAGTTTTTGTGGAAGGGCAGCTTTGGGGAAGGCAGCTTTTTGGGAAGGGCGGAGGCCGCCGGAGAGCCGACGACTGCCCATGGCTCCAAGGGAACCGCCCGAGGCCTCCATGGTAATACAAGACCGAGTATTCCTACTCGCTTCCTACTGCCTGATTCAATTGGTCCTATGCCCTGGGCAACAGGCGTCTGGTTCCCTGGGCCGTGCGCTTGTGCACTCGATTGCCTGGAAATTCAAGCGTCGCTGGCGCACAGAGGCCCCTTCACCGCCAGGCAGCACAGCAGTGTAGCAGCAGCCCCACGGAGCCGAACCTGGAAGCAGAGACGGCGTTGTCCGAGAAGTGGAAGGACGAAAGTTGCGCCCACTTGACGAAGTTTCCTGAACTTTGCAATAACAAGGGTGTCTGTCCCTCCTCAGGACAGGGAAAAGGGCTGAGCCCCAAACCCCGCAGGCTAGGCGTGAATCGCATGTTTATGTGTGACACAGGCACGCAGGCACGCACGCCAACACGGGACAGCCACCCTTGTCAATGCCGAAAGAGGATATGGGCTGCTTTGGCCAAGCGCTTTCCAA
The DNA here is from genome assembly GCA_016858145.1 of Edaphochlamys debaryana. NCBI lineage: Eukaryota > Viridiplantae > Chlorophyta > Chlorophyceae > Chlamydomonadales > Edaphochlamys > Edaphochlamys debaryana. Next base: position 37,622 of record JAEHOE010000185.1, on the reverse strand, counting down.
GGGAGGCATGGGGTACTTTTACATCATTCCTACCCCCGCCCTGTTGGGACCGTTGCTGGGACCCCAGGTCTGCGTAGTCTGCGACACACGCCCTACGCCACAACCAAGCGCCTCGCTTCGTTGATATCTTCTACACCCCTTGGGCCTTCCCCAAACCACTGAGCTACGCTGCAGTCAAGGCTTGCCCCTTTCTTCACTCAAGGGCGATCTCCGAATGGGACGCGGCACGTGTGGGTTGCTCTGCGCGAAGCTTTGGGTGGACCGGTCCGGCAGGGGGCCGAGGATAGTCGTGGCTGGGGGTGAAACACATATCCACACTCAACTCACCTACGACTACTGTGCGACTACCGCTTTCCCTACAGGTCTCAGTTGCCTAGGTTTTGATCGCGACATCGCGGTCGGTTCGGGCTTGAGAGGGCAACGTTTGACGAACAACGGTGTGCACCATCCACACCAGAGCTTCCCCGCAGTACCGCTAGCTCTGGTGTGCATGTACATACATATTAGATGGCTTGTCAAAAGCCTTATCACATGAGCGCGCGAGCCCAGGGCGTGAGACCGTGTCACGGCCCCGCTGGATCACACCTCGACTACACCCTCGCCTCCGAGAGGGCGCGAGTCGTCGCGGAGACAAGCGATAGCTAACACATGCGTTCGTGAGCGAGTGAGAAGAGCGTTCACTGAGACGCGATCGCAATGGCGTAGCCCCGTTTACCCCCTCCGGAGATAACTGGGGCAAGCCAAGCGCGCGTCCGGGGCCAGGGGCCGGCTGGCTGGAGCTGGGACCCCTTGGGTCCTTCCCCACAACCCACAACTTCGCGTCTGCCACGGCGCTTCTCCCTTCACGTTCAGGTCTGTATGATGCTGCTGGGCGGGTCCGGGACTGTAGCGAGCCGCCGGAGACGCTGCACGGCAGACCCGCACGCTCAGGTAACCTGCGCCAGGTAACTCGTGGGTGGGAGGCTTCAGACGGCTTCGGGCGGTTTTGGACGGCTTCGACTTGCCGCCTGGTAAGGTGACGGCGCATTAGGCTCGCAAGAGCAGGGCTGCGGATAGTTGCCGACCAGTGCACTTGTTGCATTTGCTGGCCTTGCTTTTCGCGTAACTCGTCTCCCGTAACTCCTTTCCCCCACAACCCACAAAGGGTCCGGGGCGCAGCATGCCTTCGCTGTACCGGCTGTACCGCCCGGGCGTAAGGGTCCGGGGCGCAGCCTGCCGGGGCCGGGCCTTCCCCAACCGCCCATCCCCAACGCTCCTTCGCTGTACTGGCTGTATGTACCGCCCAGAGGTACCGGCTCGCGCAACTCAGGTGGCCCACGCCCTGAGACCCAACCGTCTACGCCGAAAGCCTCGTTCCGCCCCCACCACGATCCACCGCGACCCGACCCGACCGCGACGTGACATCGCGCAGGTCCGGGCAGGTCTGGGGTTTGGCGCGAGATTTCCCGCATAGTGTACACGCTTCAGCAAGTTATGCGACTGAGCTTGTACAGGAGGTCGGGGAGGTGCTGTGCTCGCAGGGGCCGTGCAGCGTAGTCCGGACGACGACGAAGGGGGATGCAGCTGAACGCAACTAGGCTGTGCGCAACGCGACAGAAAGAGGGAGAGGCAGAGCGACAGGCAGGAGCAGGCAGCCGCACGGGTGATCCTAAGGGTCGCACCACGCACCGCATTCGGTCGCGTTACTTATCTTTCCTATGCCATCTTGTGGTGCCGAGGCCCCCAGCGTGTGCGTGCAGGCGTCCGCGGATCCCAGAACGTGGCGCAAGCTCACCTGCGAAGCGGATGGAAAGCGCCACGTGAGCCGCTAGGACGCCGAAAGCCGCTTAGTGCAGTGCAGTGTGTGAAGGTGCGAGCTGGGGGAAAGAAGCAGGGCGCGTGCTGGCGGCAGTGTAGGTGGGTCGACCGTACGGCAGGCTGGCGGAGCTGCTTCTACGAACGCTCTAGGTAGACCCCAGACCCCGGCGTGCAACTATGTGCTACTCGGCACCAAGATGGCGTTGTGGGAACGCGCAAAGTTTTGGGAGCCTAAGGGCGGGTGCCCGAGTGAGAGGGATGCGTGGGCGAAGACAGGGACGGCGTTGGCGAGGATGCTGCTGCTCAGGTCGTCTTGCGCTCGTAGACATGATGACACGGTCGCACCGCTCGGTTTGCTGTGGCCGTCGTGCTAGGGGACGGAACGTCGGGCGCACGCAACGCATGCTGGAACCTGCGAGGAAGCTGAGCGGGGCTGTGGAGAGGGCTGCAGGCTGCAAGGGCGTGCGACGTGCAGGAGGGACAGCTGAGGGGGCCAAAGTGCACGTGCATGCTGCAAGCTGTGGCGGAGCGCTCAAGGCTGATGGCTGAGGGGTAGGATGCTGGGGAGCGGACACAGGGGCACAGGGACACGGGCAAGACAGCTGGGCGGGGGCTGCATGGCGCGGCCATAGTCGCCGAAGGGTTCTAGGGCTGGGTAGCGGCGCAGAAGCCATGCCACCGTATCTGGCTGTCGAGCTGTGGCTGAGGATGTCACTTGGAGACGACGAGGCATGGGAGCGAGTCCTGGGGCTGGCGAGGGCACGGGATACGCAGCCAGCAAACGTGTTACCAAGCGAGCCGGGCTCCAACGAGCTCCCCAGACGAAAGGCGCCGGCAGGACCAAGCCGGACCTGCGAAAGAAACCCACGTACCAACACCTGCTTCCCGACCCCTAGGCGCGCGGGTCACACCCTACCCCTGGACCCGGCCCGGCCACGCAAACCCCACGTAGCCTGTGGCCTGGCCGTCCGGCGTCCCCCGGCGGGGAGGCCGCGGCCCCAGGCAGGTTCGCACATGTTCGTGGGCATGCCGCTGCTTGCAAGCAGGCCTCCGACACCCGCCGCTGGCCCTCATTGTGTAAGATTATGCAGCACCTGTTTAAGAGGGGGGTCACGGAGCTGTGCCGCGCGCAAAACGGCGTCGCGGCATCGGTGTGGCAGGTGCCGCGATTGGTCCATTTGGCGGCCACTCCGATGGGGGCCATCGGGATAAAACGCTGCGTCTGCCCCGTCTGCCATACAACACTTCAACATAGAGTAACTTCGCAAATTGAACGTGATAGAGGTCTCAGCGCTGCAAAGGAAACGAACCAAGTTGACTTCCGGCGCGAGACTGTTGCGACTCCGAGGGCGACACGCGCTAGCCCTGACCAGACAATCCTGTTGGTCCAGAAACAGGTGGGCTAGGGCGCTGCCCCTCGTATAGCCCTTGTGAGCCCGTCTGGGCTGGCTCCCGGAATCAACATGCGGGACCTAGTTGGCTTGCCTTTTGCCTCACTCCCAGTCTCAACATGCACGTGTGACATACGCGCATCACGCTCGGTGGGCTGGCATGTCTGACGAGGTTGGGCCGTGCTTTGGAATCCCTGAAACGCTGTCGGTGCCTCTCGCAGGCTCCGCCAAGCCGAGGCGCCTGACCTGAAGATGGAGACCCAGCTCCACGTGCCGAGCAGGACAGCCAAGGCCGTCAAGAGCGTCAAGGCGAACCGCCAGGCAGCAGTTTCGGCACTTGTCGGGTGAGCCCCAAACCCGGCTTCCTTCGCGAACGGCTGCCCTTAGGCATATACAGGCACCAGGAAAAAGCCCAAATTGTACGTCACGGCTGAACGGCTTTCGACTCAGTCTCGTGCGTCGGATGCGAACGTATTAGTTGTAACTGTCGCCTCCAGCAGACTGCGGGTATAATTTTCAGCTGTTTCACAGCCTGATCAATTGACCCGTGCATCACCAAAACCCTGTCGGCCGCAAACCCTTCCCGCAGCCGCACGCCGAGGTCGGTGTCTCACGTCGTCTGCGCCGCTCCTCCGGATGGCGCCTCGGCCCCTTCCTACAAGGCCCCGGCTGACATCCCCGCCTCCGGGACGCCCGCTCCTTCGAACAACGTAGTGTCCTACACGACCCCCCAGCCCGTCTCGGGTAGCAAGCCTGGCGCCAAGCAGGTCAGCCACGTGCCCGTGCAACTGCCCTGACGACCTGCCACCGCACTGCGCGCAGAGCGGGGTTCACTTTGGCCACCACGGGCGATCGTGTCCCGGACTTCAATCCCCCCGCCTCCTCCCTCCTCCCCTTGCTCTGAAGGTGCCCATGGACGGCAATGAGGCCACCGCCAACATCGCCTACGCCGTGTCGGACGTGTCCTTCATCTACCCCATCACCCCCGCCACCAACATGGGCGAGATGGTCGACCAGTGGGCCGCTGAGAAGCGCAAGAACGTGTTCGGCAACGTCATGAGCGTCACCGAGATGGAGAGCGAGACCGGCGCCGCAGGTGGGTTCGGTGCAGGATGCGTTGTGTATGGGACGGGCCTCAGGTGTCGTGCAGGGGCACAGGGTAGACATATCCAAGTGGCATTCCGTCTGACCCTGTGCCCTCCTTTGTCCCTGCAGGTGCTTTGCACGGCGCTCTGGCCGCCGGCTCCCTGGCCACCACCTTCACCTGCTCCCAGGGCCTGCTGCTCATGGTGCCCAACATGTACAAGATCGCGGGCGAGCTGACGCCCTGCGTGCTGCACGTGACGGCCCGCGCGCTGGCCAAGCACGCTCTGTCCATCTTCGGCGACCATCAGGACGTCATGGCTGTCCGCCAGACGGGCTGGGCCATGCTGTGCAGCCACAGCGTGCAGGAGGCGCACGACATGGCCCTGGTGTCGCACCTGGCCACGCTGCGCTCCTCCGTGCCCTTCGTGCACTTCTTCGACGGCTTCCGCACCAGCCACGAGATCAACACCATTGAGGTCATCAACGATGCCGACATCAAGACGTGAGTGCTTGCGAAGTGCGGGCAGAGGGGGCAGCGGTTACTGCGTCACACGAAGACATGAGCACTGCTAAGCATCCAACCTCAAGTCTCCTGTACTGCATACGGAGCTCAGTCCCTTTCCCGTGCCTCCTTCCAATTTGTGCCTTCTTCCTTCCCTGCAGGCTGCTCAACAAGCCCATCTACCAGGACGCCATCCTGCACCACCGCTCGCGCGCCCTCAACCCCACGCACCCGCACCAGCGGGGCACGGCGCAGGGCCCTGACGTGTATTTCCAGTGCGCTGAGGGCGCCAACCGCTTCTACGACGCCGCCTACGACCATGTGGTTGCGGCCATGGAGGAGGTCACCGCCGTCACGGGCCGCAAGTACGCCCCGTTCGAGTACGTGGGCGCCCCCGATGCCGAGCGCGTAATTGTGGTGATGGGCAGCGGCAGCCAGGCGGTCGAGGAGGCCGTCAACTTCATGAACGCCAACGGCCACAAGGTTGGCGTGCTCAAGGTGAGGAGCGCGGGCAGGGCCGGCCGCGGTTCTGCCATGGGCATGCCCAGGGAAAACGGGCGCACAGTGTCAAGCACGTGGTCCGAGTGTCAAGTGCAGAACCACATGGGCAGGGCCGTTATGAGGGCAGGGGAAGAGGGAGCGCAGGGTCAAGCATGAGCTCTAAGCGCCGAGCACAGAGCCCTCGCGTCAGCAAGACCTAACCCGCTCTCTGCGCGCTTTCCCTGCAGGTGCGCCTGTTCCGGCCCTGGAACGCCGAGGCGCTCCTGGCCGCTATGCCCGCCAGCGCCGCCCGCGTGTGCGTGCTGGACCGCACCAAGGAGAGCGGCTCGGGCGGCGAGCCGCTGTACCAGCAGGTCTGCGCCACGCTGCACGAGTACGAGGTGGCCAACCCCGACTCCAAGTAAGCCGCCACGCGGAACGCATGGGTTGGTCTTGGGTTTGGAGGCGGGCGGGTCAAGACCTGTGGGGATGCTTATCCCGATAAGTGTCACGTGCAATCACCCGCCTTTCCCGCTGCTGCAGGCGCCGCTACGTGGTGGGCGGCCGCTTCGGCCTCGCGTCCAAGGAGTTCCTGCCCTCGCACGCCGTGGCGGTGTTCGAGAACCTGGCCCTGCAGCGCCCCATGCGCGACTTCTCCGTGGGCATCGTGGACGACGTCACGCACCGCTCCCTGCCCGAGTCCAAGCTGCTGCCCATCTCCGCCGGCATCAGCACGCTGCCGGCCGGCACGTTCGAGTGCATGTTCTGGGGCATGGGCAGCGACGGCACCGTGGGCGCCAACAAGGAGGCAATCAAGATCATTGGCAACGCCGGGCTGCAGGCGCAGGTGCGGGGGCAAGCGGACTCGGAGGACGCTTGGGAGAGACAGGCACGAGTGACAATTGCATGGGGTCAAGGCCAGCGCCCAAAGCCTGACTAATGCTCTTGCATCCTCTCGCGCAGGCCTACTTCTCGTACGACGCCCACAAGTCGGGTGGTGTGACCGTGAGCCACCTGCGCTTTGGCCCCAACAAGATTGCGGCGCCGTACCTGGTCCAGCAGGCGGACTACCTGGCCGTCAACCAGCAGTCGTACCTGGCCAAGTACGACACGCTCGCCAACGTCAAGCCCGGCGGCGTGGTGGTCGTCAACACCACCTTTACCAACGTTGACTCCCTGGGCAAATACCTGTGAGCTCGGGGCGTGGGATGCCAGCCGCTAGGCTCGCTGGGACTCACAACTGGACCCACAACTATCCGGCATCCGGCATGCACGGGACCCTGGGACTCTGCTGACCTGCTTTCTCTTTTTCCTGCAGGCCCGACAAGATCAAGAAGCAGCTGGCGCTGCTCAAGCCCCGGCTGTACCTGATTGACGCCCTGGCTGTGGCCAAGGCCAGCGGCCTGGGTAAGCACGTCAACATGGTCATGCAGACCGTGTTCTTCCAGCTCAGCGGCGTGCTGCCCATCGACAAGGCCATTGCCCTGCTCAAGAAGTCCATCACCAAGGCCTACGAGCGCAAGGGCCCCGAGGTGGTGGCCCAGAACCACGCCGCAGTGGACGCCGCCATCTCGGCGCTGGTCAAGGCGGAGATCCCCGCCTCCTGGGGCGCCATCACCACCGCCCCCGTCAACCCCGAGCCCGAGTCCAAGCTCAACGCCAGCAGCCGCTGGGAGTTTATCGAGAAGGTGGCCAAGCCCATGCTGGCGCTCGAGGGAGACAAGCTGCCCGTCAGCGTCTTCTCGCCGGGTGCGCTCGGGGTGTGCGGGGGAGTGGGCTGGGGTCGGGGGCCAAGGGCAATCCGCGCCAATGTCAAGCCTAGAAGAGCCCAAGGGCCCGCCGTGATCGGCAACGGTGTGCTATGCTGCATGCTTTAGGTTGGCGGATGGGTCCGAAATCTGGGCCAGGCTAGGCGGGCGCAGTGAAGAGAGCACAGCTCAGCAAACGGCCCGCCTGCGAACGTCGTGCTAAACTGCATGCCCTTCGCTTCCCCTCGTTCCGCAGAGGGCTTTGTGCCGCCCGGCACCACCGCCATTGAGAAGCGCAGCATCGCGGCGCAGGTGCCCGTGTGGAAGGCGGAGAACTGCACGCAGTGCAACATCTGCTCGTTCGTCTGCCCGCACGCCGCCATCCGCCCCTCGCTGGCCAGCGCTGGCGAGCTGTCCGGCGCGCCCTCGACCTTCAACACCATCAACGCCAAGGGCCCGGGCCTGTCGGACCTCAAGTACCGCATCCAGGTGTCCCCCCTGGACTGCACGGGCTGCGACCTGTGCACGCACGCCTGCCCCGACGATGCGCTCAAGTCGGTGCCCATCAACTCGGTGCTGGAGACCGAGTCGGCCAACTGGAACTTCGCCACGTGAGCTAAAGGGGATGGGGTTTGTGTGGCATCAGCAACAAACGCAGTGCTAGTCCTTAGGTGCAGTGTTGCGGCGGGTGCTGCGGCGGCGGACGAGACCCTCTGGCCTGACCTGCCCCCACGCCTTCCCCACCGCAGCACGCTGCCCGCCCGCAAGGACCTGATGGACAAGGCCACGGTGAAGGGCTCGCAGCTGCAGCAGCCGCTGATCGAGTTTTCTGGCGCCTGCGAGGGCTGCGGTGAGACGCCGTATGTCAAGCTGCTGACGCAGCTGTTCGGCGACCGCCTCATTATCGCCAACGCCACGGGCTGCTCGTCCATCTGGGGCGGCTCTGCGCCCGCCAACCCCTACACCACCACCGAGGAGGGCTACGGCCCGGCCTGGGCCAACTCGCTGTTTGAGGACAATGCGCAGTTCGGCCTGGGCATTGCCGTGGGCACCGTCCAGCGCCGCCGCACGCTGCACCGCCACGTGGAGGAGCTGCTGGCCGCGGACCCCAAGACCCTGCCCGTCACGGAGGAGCTGCGCTCCACCCTTACTGCGTGAGTAGGCTAACCATCTGGGGCTGGCGTGAGGGGGCAAGCGTGCGTCATAACAGGGCGGGTTTGCTACACGGCGCAAGGTCAAAGCCGCTGACCTTCCTTCCTCTGCATTCCCCCGCAGCTGGGCGGAGAAGTGGCAGGACCCCGAGGAGGGCAACCGCCTGGGCAAGGCGCTGCAGCCGCTGCTGACCGCCGAGCGCCACCACCACCCGCTGCTGGAGGTGCTCTACAACGAGCGCGACCTGCTGCACAAGGCCAGCGTGTGGATCGTGGGTGGTGACGGCTGGGCGTACGACATTGGCTTCGGCGGCCTGGACCACGTGCTGGCCTCGGGCGAGAAGGTCAACATCCTGGTGCTGGACACGGAGGTCTACTCCAACACCGGCGGCCAGCGCTCCAAGGCCACCCCCATGTCCGCCGTGGCCAAGTTCGCTGCGGGTGAGCTGGGCTGGAGGGATTGCGCACTTGATGTTGCGAGTGAAGGTTGATGTGGTTCATGCGCTGGGGCTGCAAGCGGGCTGAGGAATGCTATAGCCGGTCGTTCTGAACCGCTTTGCCCCGCCCTCTGCCTCTGTGGCTACCAGGCGGCAAGGACCGGCCGAAGAAGGACCTGGGCGCCATCGCCATGTCGTACGGTGACGTGTACGTGGCGTCCACCTCCCTGCACGCCAACTACGGCCAGGTCACCAAGGCGCTGGCGGAGGCTGAGCGCTACCCCGGCGTGTCGCTGGTGCTGTGCTACGCGCCCTGCATCATGCACGGCATCTCCAGCGGCATGTGCTCCGCCATTGACGAGAGCAAGATGGCCGTAGAGACCGGCTACTGGCCGCTGTACAGGTGACTGCTGTGGGCTGTGGGACAGGGTTGCAAGGGAGTTTGATGATACTCAGGCCCTTGGGTAGTGCTGCCGCCCGCAGAGCTGGCCGTTTTTTGCCGCTGCCGAGCTGCTGAACTCCACTTGTGCCCTTCCCCTTGCAGGTACAACCCGTCGATCAAGGAGGACGGCGTGCACCACCCGTTCCAGCTGGACAGCAAGAAGCTCAAGGGCGACCTTGAGGAGCTGCTGTCGCACGAGAACCGCTTCCAAATCCTCAACCGCAAGGCCCCCGACGCCGCCGGCAAGATGCACCACGAGATGGACGACGCCGTGCACGTGCGCTTCGACAAGTGAGGCGGGGCTTGGAGGGGGCTGGGAAGGGACGAACCAGGGTGGCGACGCGTGGTGGCAACCCGAAGCCTGATGCTGCTGAACGTATGCTGAGGGTGCTCCGCTTGCGTCTCGCTTCCTTTCAGATTCAAGCACCTTGCGGCCGGCGACTTTGCCAGCCCCATCAAGGAGGCGGAGGCCAAGGACGCCAAGACGCAGCCTAAGAAGGAGTAGGGCGCCAGCAGGATCGTGAAGTTCTTCAAGTGAACACGCTGTTCCGGGCTGTCCATGCGGTCTAATGCCACGCTTAGGCCCCGTAGTTGGTTGCTGTGTGTGTACCTAGCGGGGCGTCTTGGATGTGTGGGGGCCAGGAGTGAGGAAGCTTCGTTTTATGTAAGGGCATCGTGAGTGCACCTCACTCGGGGGTTATCGAAAGCATGTTAACGTGAGATTGGTATTGTCTGGGAGCCTCGCAGGAGGCCCCCAGTGATTAAATGGCGTCTAGTGTGCATTCGGCAGGAGGCCTACATTGGGCGTGTCTGCTATGCAAGTTGCATTGGGGCAGGAGCCGAGACCATTTGTTGTACCAGCTTATTGTGGTGTCTGAACTGACTGAGGCCTGCGCGTACCAGGCTGGAGGACACCCCCGAGGACACCAGCATGTGTATCTGGCTCTTCCATGGCACGCAGAAGGTCCAGGGGACTGAGACTAAACAACTGTAGCCCGGCTGGTGAACAAAGCAGGGGTGTCGCTTGAAGGGTCTACTGATTGCTTTGCCCGGAGCAGCAGTCATATCAGCCGGTCTTCAACCTCGATCCGCGTCTCCGAGCATGCCATTTCGGTGCGCGCGGGAGGGGGCGGGCCCCGAAGGCGAGGAAGGCGAAACTGTCATGTGCGACCTGGGCGGGGGGCTGGCGTCGATCGGACAGTGGGCAGCTGCAAGGGGCAGCGGTGCGGGTGCTTCGTGAGATCGGTGAAAGACGCAGATAGAGTGCCAAAGGAATGACGTGGGCCGAGGACGGCGGTGGGTGCAGGGGACGATGGGACACGCAGGCTTCGGGTTCCTGCGCGTTCCACGGAGGACAGCGGGTCCCAGTGTTCCCGTGGCGGTCTGGGCCTGCGTGGGCCCCGGGCGAGGGACCACCGCCTCCACTCAGCGCCTCCCCCAGTAACAATTCAGACCTTCAATCCCGAGGACAGAGGTACGTAGCAGACGCGTGTCCTTACCGCCCTGCAGTGTTGCTATCTTAGTGCGGAAGTGCGGGGGAGTGAGGCCATCCCGCACTTTGGGTGACGGAAAGAGCCTCAAGTGCGGAAGCTCCCGCACTTTTGTAGCAAAGTTTGGTTGCGAGTGCGGCCCGCGCCGGCACATGATTGGACCTTCTGGCGGCTCAGGTGCGGGGGCCCCTCAACCCCTGGGGGGTCCACCGAACGGGCGCGGCCAGCCGGGCAGGCAGTCCCCTACCCACCCCCACCGTCCAGCCCGCATCAAATGCACTTGCAGCATGCACAACGGGGTTGCTGCTGGTTTTTGGGCTGAGCCGCCGCCGTTAGGCTCTTCGGGCGGCGAAGCCCCCCGGGATTACCCGGTGTTGGCGTGCGTGCGTGCGTGCCTGTGTCACACATAAACATGCGATTCACGCCCAGCCCTCGATGCCACAAGCTCGAGCTATCTTATCCCTATCGCTTGCGACTGAGAGCAGGGAAACGTATCGACCACGCTCCAACATGCCGGCGACATGTCTGGGGGCTCAACCTTCCCGCTTGTGCCCAAACTGAGCGCAGTATTGTTAGAGCGCCTCATGCATCTCGTATCCGTTGTTGGTGCGGTAGTTGCAACACTTTGTACTTGCCGGACTCGATGGTCCATCGTCGAAGGCCTTGGCGAGGACAAACATATTATCTGCCTTATAGCAGGACCGCAGACTCTACCTGCTCACAGACTCTACTGCTCCACCACACCGTTCTGCTCTCCTTTTACGCTCTTCACAGCCAGCGCAGCATTTACCTCGCCTCGGGGCCGGCCGCAGCTGCAGCCGGCCCCCGGCATTTAAGCCATGGCACGTGAGTTTGGCTCTGGCTTGGCGCGGTCGAGCTGCGGGTGGAGGCGGAGGCGGAGGGGGCGGTGTTGCAGGATGAGGAGGGCGGAGGTTTCCCGTAGCCGTAGCTGCGGGTGGGTCCGGCCGGCTATGTCCAGGCCGAGGCGAGTAGACGCCTGACGAGCGCACCACCTCGTGTAGTGCGGGGTTCTAACGGATTAATGGCCGGGTGCGAGCCCGCGTGCCGTGGTGCGGGCTGGTGGTGGAGAGGGGTTGAGGGCTGCACGGAGCCAGACTCGAACATTGGGCCCCCTGGGGGGGACCACGGGGCTCAGCCCTTTTCCTGCCTTCGGGCAGCCACCCTTGTCAGTACCAGTGCTGCTTCCTGGAGCGGAGTCGACTGACCCGTTGATTCTTTGGGCCCTGCGGGCCCAAAGAGTCGTTTTTGCGGAGTCGACTCAGTCGGCTGCGCCACCCCCCGTAGTCCTCCGGCCGGCCCCGGGCCTGGGCGCCGAGCCGAAAGTGTCACACAGCAAGCTCGTCCCAGATACGGGCACGTCGTCGCTCCCCGCCCGCCCCCTGCGTTGATGTCTTCCACCCCTGCGTTGCCCCCATCCCTGTCGACTAACATGAGGTCCAGCGAAACGGTAGTCGTTTTGTATGGAACGACTTTTCCCCGGCTGAAGACGCAAGAGTCGGCAAAACCGTCGACTAATCGACTAAGATAGCAACACTGTTCAGTGCCCCCAGTTGCCCGCCTACATCAGCTCATGCGCCAGGGCGAGAGCCAGGCAGACTCATCCGCTTGAAACAGGCCTCCAGAACGCCGCGCCCCCACTACACTCCACCGCACTCTCCCACACTTCTGGGTGGCAAGCGCTTGCCAAGTGCGGCCGCACGTTTTGGGCCGCCAAGGGCCACGAAGTGCGGCCCGCATTCGCACTCTTGGGCTTGGACCCGAGGTCCAAGTGCGGGACCTCCCGCACTTCGGCCCAGGGAAGATAGCAACGCTGCCGCCCTGCCCGCCGCACCCTGCGACCTTGTAGCACTGAAACCATGCTGGGCCAGTGGGCCACAGACCCCTGCTCACTTGCTAAAGCCAGACCCTAGCTTGCTGTTGGACTGGATGAGCGGGCTCAGGTGGGAAAAGCTCAGAAGTCAAGACGAGTAGTGTTTAGCTCCGCCTGATGCTGGTGAAAGCGTGGAGCTGAGGGCTGGGAGCGAGGGGACCGATTGCTTGGCAGATGTATCACGGCGGTGGCGATGATGAGGTGAGTACCGGTCGCTCATATGCCTGTGCTGCCTCGCCATGCCGCCCCTGAAGCCCCTCTCGCCCGCACCCGCACCATTTCACTAGGTTTCCTGCCCATCAGCATCCTCCCGGCCATCTCGCGTGTCCGAGCTCTGGAAGGCATCCCTTAAATGCTGTGATTCCCTCAAGACCATCACAGCCTAGCCCGCCAGTAGGGCGTTAGGCGCATCACAACTCCTTCCCCTTGTCCGCTCCGTCCTTCGTAGCTGGGCCCCCCGCCTGGCGCGCTCCCGCCGCCTTGGCCCTGCCATGTGGGCCAACCCCCTTGCCGGTACCCTTGCCGGCCAACTGACGCACATAAGCGTCCAGCTGCCCCCCGAACGCCCGCCGCGAAAAGGCTCCCTCCACGTGGGCTCGAGCCGCGCACCCCATGGCCTCCGCCTTCTTGGGGTTCATGAGTTCGCGCATGGCCGCTGCGAAGGCCGCGGGCGTGGGCTCCGCCAGGAACCCGCCCGTGCCGTCCACGGGCCCCACGCTCTCCACCGGTCCGCCGCTGTTGGCCGCCACCACGGGGCGGCTCGCGGCCATGGCTTCGAGCGGCACGATGCCGAAGTGCTCGTGCTGGGGCGTGTAGAGCACCCCCCGACAGGCGGCCAGCAGCAGCGTGCGCTGCCTGCGGAGAGCGGCCATTTGCGTAGAGGGGCCATTGGATGCGAGTCAGCGGAGCAGCGGCTTACGGAGCAGGCGCTGTCCATGGTCTTCATCCTCCCCCTCCCTGCTGCGCACCTGTCCGTGAAGGACGGCACGAACCACACCACGTGCCGCAGGTCCAGCTCCGCCGCCGCCCTCCGCAGCTCCGCCAGGTGCTCCACGTTCTCGGCCACGCGGGGGTCGTAGCCGCCAGCCACCACCAGCCGCGGAGCCCAGCCCGAGCTGCCAGCGCCCGAGGCTTTGCCGTCAGCGCCCGGCTGCTTCCCCGCTGGGCCCGTCCCCGCCTCCTTGCTGCGCATTAGCAGCAGCTCATGCAGAGCCTCCAGGGCCAGGCCGATGCCCTTCTTGCGCTCGAAGCTGCGACAAGAAAGTGCGCGTGGTAAAAGCGTGTGGAGGTGAGTAGCGTGTGAGAGCGGCAGGGCCGAGTGCAAGGGGCTCACCGGTTGATGGACAGGAAGGTGGTGCCGCCCGCTATGAACTCGGCGAGCTCTGGATCTAGCTCGTCCCGCCATGCTGTATCGGCCCCATTCAGTTCCACTGCCAGCGGAATGGGCACTGCCGGGTAGAGCACGCTCGGGTTGATGCCCCGGGCGGCGAGGCGGCGGAAGGTTTGGGCAAAGACGCCCCGCGTGTAGTTGCTGTTGACCAAGATCAGATCCGCCGCGCCCGTGCTGACCTCCTCCAGGTGGTCCAGCGGCACCCGGTAGAGCCGCTTCAGGGTGGATTCCCGTTTGGTGAGGAGCAGGTCGGGGAAATGGCAATAGAACAGCACCTTGGCGGTGGGCATGAGCCACTTGACGATCGGCATCACCACCGCCACCTGGTCAGCCACAACCACGTCGTAACGCTCCGTGGTACCCATGTAGCACCTCCAGGCTATGTGCACGGCCACCAGCACGCAGCGCACGTACGCGCATAGGGCCAGCATGCGCCCCGCGATGTGTCGGGGAAACCAGCCCCCCGCTGTCCGCACCGCAAACCCCCCGGTCTTGGTCTCCTCGAAGCATCGCTTGGGGTCATAGTACGCGGTGTACATGTCCACATGGTGCCCTGAGCGGACAAGCTCGGCAGCGGCATCGACGACCAGTCGCTCCGCCCCGCCCAAGCCAAGGTCTGGGTGGATGAAGGCGATGCGAAGGCTAGCGGTGCCTGGTGGCAGCATTCTCTACCGGCTCAAGTGTGGCTCATGTCGAGCTGCCGCAAGAGGCCATCGCAAGCTGCGAGTGCTCTGTGAGGTTCGAACTCTCCGTATAGTGCTTGATGGGTATGTATTTGAGGATTCAGTGCAGGAAGCTGCATCGTACAGGCGAAGCGCGCGGCATGACCTGGTTGAAAGTTTACTACTTACGCCTTAGTGCGCAGACTCCAGTGCGCTGACTGCGTATACGCGCCCTGCCGCGTACGAGTCGTGCACGCACAGGCATGCCAGTGCCACTCGGGCGAGGCGTCAACTCGGCTGGATGGGTGAACTTCTTTTAAACCTATTTCCCGCAAACCTGCAACAAGTGTTGTAAGCCCTATTCAATGCGCTTCAACTCATCAGGGGGAACGTCGTCGCGTCGTTCAATCGGCGAGTCGCAGTTCCCGGCTGTCCTTCGTCCCCTGGCGCAGCCCAAGCCTCATTGATAATGACTATAACTATGCAATACAATTTTATCTAGCTTAGCTTCTTATCTAGAGGACACGGGACCGCCGACCCGGACCCGAGTCGGCCAGACCCCCACACCTGCCCCCCACCCCCCGAGTGCGCCGCAAGCGCGATGTCCATCACAGCAGGGCCTGTGCGATGCCTTGAAGGTGGCAAATGCCTATGCCCGCATGAATGTTGAAGGGTCTGCGGATGGGGGCCCCTGCGGCGGGAGGTGAGGGTACTGCTCGCGTTGTGCAGGTTGGCATGGGTGGGGGTGGGGGGCGAGGGGGCAGAGGGGGCTGCATCACACAGAACAGAAGCAGGGCCCAGAGGCCTTCCCCAAATCCACCTCGTCAGCCAGCCTGCAAGCCGAGCCGGGAGCCAGGGCTGGGCGACAGGCCAAGGCCTGCTTGCTCTTGCCCGTCCCTTACTGCCCTTCCCTCTGCCACTGCCCTCTGGTTGCGGCAAGGAGCGATGCGGCCAGGGCAGCATGCCGGGCCGCAGCACGGGCCGCGCGGAAGTCCCGTCATACATGGGTCCATGCAGGCGAACGACCGTCGCCCCTCCTCTCCCGCCTCCTTCGACCACCAGCCGCCTGCCGCCGGATTGGCGCACTCCGCCGAGCCGACGGCACCCTCACCTCCAGCCCCCGCGAGATGGCGCACAGCGTAGCCCGCTTCTGGCAGCGAGTCAGCACGCCCAGCCCAGTTGACCACACCGCCCGTGCACAGGTGCTCCAGGCGCTTCGGGAGGCAGCGCTCAACTGCCCCGAGGAGTCAGTCACCAAGATGGGGGAACCGACGGTGACTGCGACGGAGGTGGCAGCGGCCATCTCCGCCGCCCCGCAAGGCAAAGCCCCCGGTGCGGACGGCATCCCCATGGAGCTGTACAAGGCATATAGCGGACAGTTCTCGAGCATCCTAGCAGCCGTGTTCTCAGCGGCAATGGCGGCTGGTACAGCGCCTCGTGGCTTTCTTGACGGTGTGATCTCGTGTTTTTTCAAATCCGGCGACCCAACCCAGCCCGCCAACTACAGGCCCATTACTTTGCTGGACACGGACTACCGAACTTTGGCTCGCGTCTTGGCAGCCCGCCTGCAACCAGCCCTCGCCGCCATCATCAGCCCCGAGCAGACCGCCTTTCTGTCAGGTCGACGGATTGCTGATAACATCATGCTCATGCAGCTGACACCAGAGCTGCTTAGAGTGGCAGGTGAGGAGGGGCTCATGGCCTTCCTAGATTTCCACAAGGCGTACGACACGCTGGACCGGGGCTTCCTGTTTGAGTGCCTGGAGGCGCTGGGGGTTGGCAATGGCTTCCTGGCGTGGGTGCGGCTTCTACACCAGGACACAAGATCCGCAGCCCTAGTCAACGGCGACGTATCAGGTCACCTGGAGATAACAGCAGGGGTACGGCAAGGCTGCCCATTAGCGCCGTTGCTCTACCTGGCTGCCGCTCAAGCGCTACTATCGTGGCTCGCTAAACAGGGCTTCCAGATTGCTCTCTCACCCAACGGCCGCCAGCTTGTCCTCCGAGCTTCCCAATACGCAGACGACTACACGCAATTCTTGCGGCCCAACACAGCCGCCGCCTTCACTGCAGCCATGGAGACTTTTGCGCAAGCAAGTGGACAACGCCTGAACGCCAGCAAGTCGGAGCTGCTCCCCGTCGGCCTGATCCCGCCGCCGGCGCCACCGCCCAGCCCACCGCCCGCGTCGCCGCATGGCCCGCCGCCCGCACCGGCGCTGGACCCACCATTAGACCCACCGCCCGCACCGCCGCCCGGCCTGCCGCCCGCGCCGCCGCCTGGCCTGCCGCCCGCGCCGCCGCCTGCGCCGCCGCCCGCACCGCCGCCTGGCCTGCCGCCCGCGCCGCCGCCTGGCTTGCCGCCCGCACCGCCGCTCGGCCTGCCGCCTGCGCCCCCGCCGGGCCTGCCGCCTGCGCCGCCACCTGGCCTGCCGCCTGCGCCGCCGCCTGAGCCGCCGCCCGACCCGCCGCCCGCGCCGCCGCCCGGCCTGCCGCCCGCGCCGCTGCCTGGCCTGCCGCCCGCGCCGCCTCCTGGCCTGCCGCCCGCGCCGCCGCCTGTGCCGCCGCCCGGCCTGCCACCTGTGCCGCCGCCTGTCCTGCCGCCTGTGCCGCCGCCCGGCCTGCCGCCTGAACCGCCGCCCGGCCTGCCACCTGCGCCGCTACCGCCTGATCCGTCACTACGAATCGTTGCGAAGGCCAAGACCCTGGGGGTAACAATTGCCAACACCGCCGCTCTGTGCAAGCCGGTCATCGCGTTGGAGGGAGTCTACTCGGCTCTAACCAAGCTGATATCCCTAAACCTGTCAGCCTTTGGGAGAGCTTCGTCGGCTTCTGGCTACGCAATCTCCAAGATCCTGTACCACCTGGAATTCGCCTTTCCACCCCCGCCCGAGCTACAGCGCCTCTGCAGCACGGTCGCGGCCATGGTGGACCACAGCACGACGCCGGCGGCACACACCAGCAACCCTCACGCTCGGCTGCCAGGCATAGGCTACAAGGCAATGTGCATCGCCCCGGAAGATGGCGGCCTCGGTCTCCTCCCAGTGGTAGAACATGTGCGGGCCCGACAAGCGGTGCTGGCGACGCGCTGCGTGCTGGGCAGCTGCCCGAACCTCCTCCGCTTCAGGCCAGTGTGGCCAACGGTTGCAATGGAGCTGCTCCGGCGAACGCACCCTGCCGTACACCCACTTTGCCTCTTCACCGCCCAGCGGGCAGGCCCCAACGCCGCCACCAAGGTGCTGGGAACCACGGTAAACAGCCCCTGCCCGACGCTGAACATGATAACGGGGGCACTGCTCCATCTCCCCCGGGTTGAGGTCATCAAGAGCCCCGCGATGGGGCCGTGGGTCCACAGCGCGCCGTTATGGGGAAACCCGGCCCTCAGACCCGCAGCAGCGGGGCGTGGGGGGCTGGAAAGCATGTTTGCGGACCTGATGGGTATTAATGAACTGAGGACAGTTGGCCAGTTAGTGAGGGCCTACAGGGCAGGGGTGGGAGCAAGAGCTGGGCTTAGTGGAGCCCAGGGGGGCAGGCTGCCACCTGTGGCTAGGAGCGAGTGCTCAAGGAGGGTGAAAGAAGACATCATCGTTGGCCTGTGGGGACGAGGGGGTTATGAGGCACTACCCGCAGCGCTCCGCAATGGCCCTGCGCTCCTGGGGAGGCTTGATAGCTTGATGAGCCATATCCCCACACCGTGGGTACAAGCAGCAACGGAGGTGATAGAGAACCCGGACTTGGCCTGCCCAGAGGAGGAGGCATGGAAAGAACTTTTGGGATGCATAGGTTGGCGGAACGGACAGACGCTTGTGCCAGCGGCTAGGCTGTCGGTGAGCTTGGCCACGGCCCTGCAGATGGAGCCCGCTTTTGAGTATGTGAAAGGCAAGCATTTGGATTTTGTGGCAGAGGCCTTGAGTGGCGGGGCAGGGGACAAGCCACCTTCCGCAGGCTGTGGGCCCTGCGCTGGGAGAACGTGGGGAAGGAAGCTTTTTGGCGCTTGGCGCTCAACGGTTTTACTGGCTTTTCAGCACATGAAGGGGGGGCCACGTGCCCATGTGAGATTGCAATGCACGGAGGTGACAGGCTGCACCACTTTTGGAAGTGTTACTTGGCACAGGGCTCGGTTGATGAGATGTGCGCATGTCTAGGGGGCGAGCAGGGCATGCCGTGGACCTGGCCGCTTCGCCGGCTCAACCTTTGGCTTGCTCGACCTACGGAGGGAGTGGATCAGAGGGTCTGGGATGTGGTGTGTCTTGCAGCCACCACAGCCATGGAGAAGGGACGCCGATATCTGTACGCGACAAGGGAGAATGGGAACCGTCTCGGGGTGCTGAACCGAGGACGTGTGCTGGTGTCAGCTGAGTTTTGGGGGGCGCTTCACTCCTTCGCCGCGCTCAGGCCACCAAGAGGTTGGGAGACGATACCGGCGGACCACCCTTTCTTGCGAGTCTCCGATGGTAGATTGTATGTGCAGGAGCCCCCAGGCGTCCTGGCACTGATTGACGATGACTAAAGACACGGTGGTAGAATGATGAGGGGGGTTCTACGGGCCCGGCCCTAGCGACGTGGCATGACGACCGAAAGTCAGGCACGTAGCGTGGGTGTCGGTGTGCAGGTGGCACACCCAGTAGGTGGCGCTCTCGCTCAACCCCTCCCCTTCTGGAGGCGGTTCCTGCTGTAACCATCGCATCCTCTGCCACATTCCGGCCACACCTGCCACGTTCCGGCCACACCTGTTCGGCTTTGGCGTTGGTGTGTCTGTGGTGTAGGCTGGCGGGATGTGCCAGCCGGCACTCGGCCTCCTCCCGCAGCCCATGCCGCTGCGGCCCGAGCAGCCCTCTGCCGTGCTTAGCCTCGGCGGGGTCGGAGGTGGGGGCGCGCAGGCGGGGGCGGTGAGCACCTTCGGTGCTGGCGGGATGTGCCAGCCGGCACTCGGCCTCCTCCCGCAGCCCATGCCGCTGCGGCCCGAGCAGCCCTCCGCCGTGCTGAGCTTTGGCGGTGGCGGAGGCGCTGGCGGAGGCGGTGGCGGGGCCGCTGTTCTGCCGCCAGCCCCGCTAAACCCCAAGCAGAACGGATCTGGCCCGCCGGCAGGGCGCAGCTCGGTGAGTGCTGTGCAGAGCAAGGGGCCCAACCGCCTGGCAGCTTTCCTTCGACATGGTTGCTCGGGTTGCTCCTGGAGGCTAACGGAAGACATGGTGATGCCCTTACGTAACCCAGTGGAGACCACAGTGCCCGTGAGGGTGGTCTGGAGAGTCGGGAAGGGTGGGGCGGCGGCGGCCCTACGCGCAAGCGACCCCTTCCGGACTCCTGCTGCTCCCCAACCGGCCGAGCAAACGTGCGGTGGGGGCCGCTCGGGCGCTGCTGCCGGTGGCAGGGGTAGTCAAGGGGAAGACGTGGGGGGAGGCCAAGGTGGGGGGGCGGAGGGCGCAACGCCAAGCGGTGCTTGAAGTGCTCGGCCCGCCTTGGCCGTGATGTGCTTCGGGCGGCTGGGGACAGAGTGCACCTGCGTGCGGCCGGCTCTCAAGAAAGCCATAGTAGCCGAGTGAGGGGTCCCTCCAAGAGCGGAGGGATGGAACCCCCCTCAATAGGGGGAGAAGGGACAGGGTAGGCTCGGGGTGCAGACGGTAAGATGCACCCATACATAACAGTTGCATGAGGCGCCGTTGACACTGGATGTATGTATGGAGCTTGAGGGGACTTTGCTCGAGGAGGGTGGGTGCGAATAAGTGGAGGAGGGTCGTTGGGAGGAGGGTGGGCTTGTTTGTGGTTGGGGCGGCAGGCGGCATTGTGGGAGAGCAAGTGACCCTCAGCGGAGTTTCAAGCGTACGGACTGCAAAGGCACAGGGCAGGCAGTAGGGGGTACATGGCGTGACGACTTGAGCGGGGGGTGGGGGTAGGGGGGGGGAGGGAGGACACGGCCGGCATTCGGCGGCGAGTTGAGGAGAGCGACATGTCGACTGTTAACTGCAGACCCGGTGGTCGCCGCTATTAAGAGCACTGAGGAGCTTGGCTTCTTGTTGCACAGAGCCTTTGCGCAACATGTCGACAGGTCTGCAGCGGGTCTGCGCGGGCTTCGCCCGCGCCAAACCCTTCACCCATTTTGCGCATGTTGCGCAGGCTGGAACCACCCATAATTTGCACACTTTGCCAGAAAGGAAGACGCCAGGGGAGACTGGGCGCTGGAGGGTACGTGCTAGAGAGGTTAAAGGGTAAGGCGGGTTGAGCCGTGCCGCGGGCGATGGCGAGGAAGGGAGCGGTGTCATTGTCTCGTCATTGTCCCCGTAGCACCCTCCCACAGGTCGCCTCCTGCCAGCTCCTGCGTAGTCTGCGGATACCGCCCTACGCCACACCACAACCAAGCGCTTCGCTTCGTTGATGTTCTGCTACTCCCCGTAGCACTCAAGGAGCACCCACGACGATCCGTAGGCTCACCGGCAGGGGAGACGGGGGGGGGGGGGGTAAACGCGGGAAAGACGAGAGCATGGATGCCGCATGCCGGGCGGAAAGCGAAGGTTGGGGCGAGACGGGGGAGGAGAACTGGGGAGGAGGTTACGCGGAACGGTGGAAAGCAAATTGCAAGGGCTTCCTACAACATTTGCGAGGTACTATCTGCTGTGAAGCAGCGACCTTGCGGTCAGGTGGCCGAAGCCCAGGCAGGTGACTCTGGCGAGACGGGGAGGGGCGACAGGAAGCTGGGCGCGTACAGGTGAGGGGGAGGCGGGCATAGCCATGCTCATACGGGCAAGCGGCGATGGGCAGGGGCGCAGCGGACGCGCGAGGCCACCACGTCATCCCTCCTACCGGTATTCCAACCTCTCCTCTGACCTCTTCTCGACGGCGACCCCTGTGCCTCCCTGTATCTCTGACGCGCCACCCCGCCCGCAAAGGGTCGGGTGGCCGCCAGCAGGAGACATCGCCCTCCGCATAAGTCTGGTCACCCTCTCACCAGTCCCTCGCATTGTCCTAGTTCTCCAGCCGGACCATTTGCCTTAGCCTAAGATACGATTCCTTGAGCAAGCAGCAGGCTCCAAACAGCATGTCTGCAGCTGGCCATGTTAACGATCCCCCACCACTGCCTTCAGGTGCCGCTCCCACGTCCCACCTGAACTCCGCAGCGCCCCTCCCGATCAGGCTCCTCCTGACCTGAGACTGCTCACACTGCCCATGGCCAGGGAGGCTTATCGAAGCCCACTACCCAAGCCCCCTCATTTCTCAGTTCCTGCAGCATTTCGTACATTCCATCAAGCACGTGCTCCTTGAGGAAAGCCTTCAGGCGAGTCATGCGGTCGTGTGAGAGTACCCAGGCCGGGCGGGGCTGGCCCTCCACAACTGTGTGCTGGCTCATGAGCTTCACCTCGGCTCCTTCCGCCAACTTCCGCTCGGCCTCCGTCATGGCTCGGCCGTACAGGAAGGCAATCACCTGGGGCGCAGCAGCACGAGGACAGCAGTCAGTGCAGCTGCGAGTTGCGGTTCCCGCAGAGACCTACCCTGCGCCCAAGCGGACAAAGTCATAGCTGGGTGGGGGCGCAGCGCACATGGTCACCGGTATGCATGGCCGCATGGGGCGCAGGGTCCACGCACACCATCTCGCTGCGGGCTGCACTCACCTGTTCCATTACGGCCGTGCGGCTGGCGTAGTAGGCGTGCGAATCGATGATGAGCACTCGATTACGCTGGAAGTAGTGTCTACGCCACGGAGCGAGGATGTAGCGATACAGGCCGGTGGCAAACAGCTGCATGGTGTAATCGTTCATGTACCCCGCAGTGACCAAGTCCCGCCTACGGGAGGACGGGAGGGAAACGGGAAGCGGTGGGGGACGGTCGGCGGGGACCAACGAAGTGGCAAAACCTGGGGAGGTGGGAAACGGCAGGGGTGAGCTGCTGGGTACTCGTCTGGAGAGACAAGGGTAAAGCGCTGGGTACCAAGACTCAGGAAAGGACCACAGCAGTCATGGGACAAAGGCAGGGCAGCACGGAGTGACCTGGTCAGGTTGGGAAGGGGCGGGGACAGGACGGAGGAAGAGCGGGAAGCAGATGGGTGCAGGGGCGCTCAATTGGTTATGGGCAGATCGAGGCAGCCGGAAGCCTACTCGAGCCCCGCCCGCCCACGCGTGAACAACGACAGGGGCAATGAGGCTGGGGGGGCTCTCAGGGAGAGGGGTACGAGGGCAGGGTTGTTCAGGTGGGATGGGTGCTCGATGGGGGCGAGGAGTGCTCGCGGCTGGGGCGGAGGAAAACGGGAAGGACCGGTACGCCTTGCATGCCATAAACGTCCCACATACCATCCACGGCCGCGGATACCCACCCCTACCCTGCCAGCCCTCACCAGCCATCCTCCATGCAGCGCGTGTCATTCCGGCAGCGCCTGAGTCGATGCAAACAGATGAGCACCTCGGGGCTTTTGCGGCCCGTGTTGAAGAAGGAGTCGTAGACGCTGTCGATTGGCTCCTGTGTCCACAAGTCTGCAGGCAGCGCACGAGGGATGTACACGGGGTCGGCAACCCGCCTTGGCTGCGGGGTGCCTTCCACCCTTGCCTCTCCCCCCCCGCCCGGTTGAGTGATGCACATTTCTTCGCCATACCGCCCATGCCTCACGTTCCGTAATCGTGCGGTGCACGTAGAGGGACTCGATGCGGGCGAGCGGCTGACGGGGGACGGGGGGAGCGGGCGGAAGGTAGGGTGAGGGAAGAGCGTGAGGGAGCATGGCGAGGATTATTGCCGCATGCACGTCAGCGCCGCGCCCACCCCGAACGGGCATTCTTAAGGCAAATCTTGACCCCCTCCCCGTCTCACGTCCCGGAGCATCACGATAACCTTGGACTGGGTCGATATCGCGCGAAGGGTGATGGGCGTGAGCGGCCATTCCACGTACATGGGTGACGCTACGGACGCAGCAGAGGTCACGGGGGCAAGGGCAGTCAGACGGCAGGCCAATGTTGATGGGCTGGCTCTCCGAGCGGGCCAAGGGGTCGCCTGGGGGTCTTCAAGGGCAACCCCTTTCGTCTTGCAACAAGGACGCACCATCTATCGTCAGCCGGGAGCTTGAGGAGTTGGCCAGGCAGGCCCTGCAGGGGAGGGGAGCAGGAAGGCGTGTACTGTCGTCAGCAGTTGCCCTCGCAGCTGCATCTCCCGGTGGCTGCTACCCGAACGCCCGTATGCCGCATGTTGGCCAAGACAGAGGGCCTGCGTGGTTGTCCCCAAAGTCCCCACCCTCACCGCAATCTGTACAGGCGCTTGGCGTAGTTTGCGCAAGGGTGATTCAGGGCTTGTAGGTACTCCTGGAAACGCGGTTGGCGCGCCATCAGCTCACCGACATCTGTTATCTGCTGTAAGATGGATAGCTCCTGCGCATCATGGGTGGTTGCGGATCAGGCGGAAGTCTGCAGGCCCCGCGCCCGCTCCCCACGCCCCGGCCCGCAATGCAGGTCCCTGCCCTCCCCCGCTCCCCTGCACGGCCAATCATGCCTTGCGAGACGGCAACCGGCCCTTCCCCCGAGTCATCCGGCCTGCCTTCAGCTTGGAGTGAATCGGAGGATTGGGGCGCTGAGCGTCCTCGTTTACTGACCGATCCGTCAACTGGCTGTGAAGGTCGGTCTGCGGCAGGCGGGAAGGGGCACCGGGGGAGGTGGAGGACTGGGAGCAAGAGGTGAGGCAGCGGTGCGACTGGGCACGTCCCCGAAGATGAGCGCTTGATGTGTGCAGGGCTGGGACAGGGGGCTCAGCCCAGGTAAAGGGCCAGCCCGCCTAGGGTTGCAGGTGACCGCCCTTCCCCAGTCCCAAAAGCCGGCCCGCCCCCAGCCCTCATCCTACCCAGCCTTGACACTGCCGGTGACACACACATAAGGCCTTCCCCTAACTCCAGAGCTTCCTTCCCCAGAACCGGCAGTGCTGCCAATTGAGGGCCAGGCAGCAGCTCTTTCCCAGATCTCCCCGGTTACTTACTGTACCGCCTTTCGAAAAGCCCACGATCAAGAAGGAGGGAATAGCCCCAGGGTCATTTGGAGCGAACTCTGCGCCCTGCCCCCACTTCCTCTCGAGCGAGGGGGCCGGCGCGGCCGAAGAGCTTATTGCCCTGAGTATCAGAACTGTAGCGATGAGACGCAGCTTAATCCCGCGGGCGCTGTGGGTCCCCATTCTGTCGATGTCGTCGCGTCAAGGACCACAAGTCGGTTCCAAGCTACATCATGTGTGGGATCAGCAAGCTGGCGAGACCGTGGCCAGTCCGGGCAGCCTTGCAAACGTATGCGCTGGTCGTTGCTGCAGCTGTTGCCTCCACAGGGGAAAGCCGCGTAGTTGACGCCTGTGAAGCTGCTGTGCTCCGCAAGCCGCAAAGTAAAAGGTATCGCTTATAGCACAAGTGATTCTTGTCACGGCCGCAACACTGGCCATAACGGGTCTGACCGAGCCGACTGGTCTGACTAGCCGCCTCGCTGCATCCCATCATGCCCGGTCTTCTCGACGATTGTCATATCGGTCAGCCAATGGGAAACAGCAGCAGGGGATGAAGCGGTTCGGAGTACAACTGTACGGCGGGCAGTAAGCGCACCAGGATCGTAACCTGCGCAGCGACGTCGAGGTGGCGCAAGGCGCATCCACTTCTGCCGCCACTCCGGCAACTATGTCCCTACGTTGCACCCCACCCTAAGCGGACCACGGGGAATCCACTTGCAGCTGATGCCGCCCCGACCTGGCCCGGTAATCCGACTCAGGACGCATGCCCCAGCACGGCATGTGGGTTATTCTGTGGCTCAGCCCCAGGGCGTACCCCTGCCTAGCAACAGCCAGCCATGCCCCGGGGGCGCCCGCGTCCCACAAGCGCAACCCGCTCGGCAGCTTGCTTGGAGATGGCGCGCGAATCAACGGCCCCCGGAATCAAGCAGCTAGGCTATAGATGTCATGAGATGCGGTACTGGTCTCTTCCAGGAAAGGCTGTAGGCGTGCGCTCTGCCCTCGAGTTGGTGGGGGGCACAAACAGCACTTGCATGCAACCCCAGCTGGGCGGCGAGGTCGCTGCCCAGCCTGCCGGGCGAGTCAAGATGAACTCTCTGCTGCGCTCAGGTATTGACCGAGAGCTCAAGCTGCTGGCGCGGGCTGGGGCGAAGGCCCGCCCGATGAGGTCAAAAGCCAGGGTCCCGTACCCACGCTTGCTGAGCCCCCCTTTTGCACAGCTCGATACACCGTATCTTCCTCTACCATAATGTCGTGGCGCTGGACGGTGCGAGCAAACATTCTCATGGCCGCTCGCGCTTGCGCTAGGGAGCACGCGGATGGGCGGGACAGGGCGCGTTACATAGCCATTGTCAAGTAGTTGGGCCCTAGGGCGGTGGGGGGTGGGGAGGCCGTAGGGACTTTCTGCCCTAAGTGAAGGAGATTATTGGGTGCAATCGGGCACTTTGCCTGGTCGCTATCATCATGGGAAAGCCTGTGCCAGGCATCCTGTTCTGTTTTGTAAAAACCTGGGTCCCTGACCTTTCAACCACCAACCGCCCAACCGTCAACCGCCAGCTGGTGCACGACTTCCGCCCATTGGAAATCCCCACGTCCTTCCACTTCACCCCCGCTTCCCTTTGATCCCGCCACCTGACCGCCATGAGATACCAGCCTCCCTGGCCCCTTCACACTCAGAAGTACTCAGTCAAGGCTTTCAGCAGCGCCACAGTGCGCAGGCTTCAGGCAGCCAGGCTAGATGCGGAAGGCATTGGTCCCTTCCGCACCCGTCACACGTGAGGGCGCCTGGCCCTAGTGTGGGCGTTTACTAGTTGATCAGCACAGCAGGGCTGTGGCCGGCGAGCTTCAAGTGAGTACACTCTACCTGCTGTATTCGTTACCTGCGGCTGGGCGTACAAGTCCTTCCGCCTGGGGTGAATTCGACGGTGCATCGCCGGGTGGACACTGCCGAATGGACCGCAGTGACAGGCAAGGCCGCCATGGAGGCTCGCCCCTCAGAGCCCGACCTGAGCCTGCGACATGGGTGAGAGCTATGTATACTGTGTTTGGATTAGGCGCAGTTGAGGCCAAGGGCAGGCCACAGGGGTTCGGGGGGACAACTCAATTGTGGAGGGGGCGGGGGTCTGGTTCGTGCCAGGCCGTGTCGGAGGCCGAACTGTCGTCCCGCACGGTGCACGTCGATTACAATAGAAGCATGAATACCCTGCTAAGCGCCGATGTCGTTGACTGTAGTCGCGGCTCGGGCCCTGTCACATTCAGCATGTCTCGTGTCCGATACTCGCGACGCAACGTTTCGCGGCCGTACAGGCGACCCCTCCAGAACTGCTCCATCACCAGCACTGTATACATCGCGGCCAGAGCGGTGACGGGCCACGCAGGGTAAAGTGTGAAACCCGGCGCGGCATGTCGGGGGTCTCGCCATGTTGGCACGACGCGAACAAGCACCGCCAGCTCCCGAGGATGGTCGCGATGCCCTGTGGCCAAGGGGTCTCGTGTTGTGGCAACAGGGGCTTTGCGGGCTTCGAAGCCGGGCGGGCCAGGGGACCGATGGTCTGAATCCTTCACTCCGGCAACTATGTCCCTACGTTGCACCCCACCCTAAGCGGACCACGGGGAATCCACTTGCAGCTGATGCCGCCCCGACCTGGCCCGGTAATCCGACTCAGGACGCATGCCCCAGCACGGCATGTGGGTTATTCTGTGGCTCAGCCCCAGGGCGTACCCCTGCCTAGCAACAGCCAGCCATGCCCCGGGGGCGCCCGCGTCCCACAAGCGCAACCCGCTCGGCAGCTTGCTTGGAGATGGCGCGCGAATCAACGGCCCCCGGAATCAAGCAGCTAGGCTATAGATGTCATGAGATGCGGTACTGGTCTCTTCCAGGAAAGGCTGTAGGCGTGCGCTCTGCCCTCGAGTTGGTGGGGGGCACAAACAGCACTTGCATGCAACCCCAGCTGGGCGGCGAGGTCGCTGCCCAGCCTGCCGGGCGAGTCAAGATGAACTCTCTGCTGCGCTCAGGTATTGACCGAGAGCTCAAGCTGCTGGCGCGGGCTGGGGCGAAGGCCCGCCCGATGAGGTCAAAAGCCAGGGTCCCGTACCCACGCTTGCTGAGCCCCCCTTTTGCACAGCTCGATACACCGTATCTTCCTCTACCATAATGTCGTGGCGCTGGACGGTGCGAGCAAACATTCTCATGGCCGCTCGCGCTTGCGCTAGGGAGCACGCGGATGGGCGGGACAGGGCGCGTTACATAGCCATTGTCAAGTAGTTGGGCCCTAGGGCGGTGGGGGGTGGGGAGGCCGTAGGGACTTTCTGCCCTAAGTGAAGGAGATTATTGGGTGCAATCGGGCACTTTGCCTGGTCGCTATCATCATGGGAAAGCCTGTGCCAGGCATCCTGTTCTGTTTTGTAAAAACCTGGGTCCCTGACCTTTCAACCACCAACCGCCCAACCGTCAACCGCCAGCTGGTGCACGACTTCCGCCCATTGGAAATCCCCACGTCCTTCCACTTCACCCCCGCTTCCCTTTGATCCCGCCACCTGACCGCCATGAGATACCAGCCTCCCTGGCCCCTTCACACTCAGAAGTACTCAGTCAAGGCTTTCAGCAGCGCCACAGTGCGCAGGCTTCAGGCAGCCAGGCTAGATGCGGAAGGCATTGGTCCCTTCCGCACCCGTCACACGTGAGGGCGCCTGGCCCTAGTGTGGGCGTTTACTAGTTGATCAGCACAGCAGGGCTGTGGCCGGCGAGCTTCAAGTGAGTACACTCTACCTGCTGTATTCGTTACCTGCGGCTGGGCGTACAAGTCCTTCCGCCTGGGGTGAATTCGACGGTGCATCGCCGGGTGGACACTGCCGAATGGACCGCAGTGACAGGCAAGGCCGCCATGGAGGCTCGCCCCTCAGAGCCCGACCTGAGCCTGCGACATGGGTGAGAGCTATGTATACTGTGTTTGGATTAGGCGCAGTTGAGGCCAAGGGCAGGCCACAGGGGTTCGGGGGGACAACTCAATTGTGGAGGGGGCGGGGGTCTGGTTCGTGCCAGGCCGTGTCGGAGGCCGAACTGTCGTCCCGCACGGTGCACGTCGATTACAATAGAAGCATGAATACCCTGCTAAGCGCCGATGTCGTTGACTGTAGTCGCGGCTCGGGCCCTGTCACATTCAGCATGTCTCGTGTCCGATACTCGCGACGCAACGTTTCGCGGCCGTACAGGCGACCCCTCCAGAACTGCTCCATCACCAGCACTGTATACATCGCGGCCAGAGCGGTGACGGGCCACGCAGGGTAAAGTGTGAAACCCGGCGCGGCATGTCGGGGGTCTCGCCATGTTGGCACGACGCGAACAAGCACCGCCAGCTCCCGAGGATGGTCGCGATGCCCTGTGGCCAAGGGGTCTCGTGTTGTGGCAACAGGGGCTTTGCGGGCTTCGAAGCCGGGCGGGCCAGGGGACCGATGGTCTGAATCCTTCACTCCGGCAACTATGTCCCTACGTTGCACCCCACCCTAAGCGGACCACGGGGAATCCACTTGCAGCTGATGCCGCCCCGACCTGGCCCGGTAATCCGACTCAGGACGCATGCCCCAGCACGGCATGTGGGTTATTCTGTGGCTCAGCCCCAGGGCGTACCCCTGCCTAGCAACAGCCAGCCATGCCCCGGGGGCGCCCGCGTCCCACAAGCGCAACCCGCTCGGCAGCTTGCTTGGAGATGGCGCGCGAATCAACGGCCCCCGGAATCAAGCAGCTAGGCTATAGATGTCATGAGATGCGGTACTGGTCTCTTCCAGGAAAGGCTGTAGGCGTGCGCTCTGCCCTCGAGTTGGTGGGGGGCACAAACAGCACTTGCATGCAACCCCAGCTGGGCGGCGAGGTCGCTGCCCAGCCTGCCGGGCGAGTCAAGATGAACTCTCTGCTGCGCTCAGGTATTGACCGAGAGCTCAAGCTGCTGGCGCGGGCTGGGGCGAAGGCCCGCCCGATGAGGTCAAAAGCCAGGGTCCCGTACCCACGCTTGCTGAGCCCCCCTTTTGCACAGCTCGATACACCGTATCTTCCTCTACCATAATGTCGTGGCGCTGGACGGTGCGAGCAAACATTCTCATGGCCGCTCGCGCTTGCGCTAGGGAGCACGCGGATGGGCGGGACAGGGCGCGTTACATAGCCATTGTCAAGTAGTTGGGCCCTAGGGCGGTGGGGGGTGGGGAGGCCGTAGGGACTTTCTGCCCTAAGTGAAGGAGATTATTGGGTGCAATCGGGCACTTTGCCTGGTCGCTATCATCATGGGAAAGCCTGTGCCAGGCATCCTGTTCTGTTTTGTAAAAACCTGGGTCCCTGACCTTTCAACCACCAACCGCCCAACCGTCAACCGCCAGCTGGTGCACGACTTCCGCCCATTGGAAATCCCCACGTCCTTCCACTTCACCCCCGCTTCCCTTTGATCCCGCCACCTGACCGCCATGAGATACCAGCCTCCCTGGCCCCTTCACACTCAGAAGTACTCAGTCAAGGCTTTCAGCAGCGCCACAGTGCGCAGGCTTCAGGCAGCCAGGCTAGATGCGGAAGGCATTGGTCCCTTCCGCACCCGTCACACGTGAGGGCGCCTGGCCCTAGTGTGGGCGTTTACTAGTTGATCAGCACAGCAGGGCTGTGGCCGGCGAGCTTCAAGTGAGTACACTCTACCTGCTGTATTCGTTACCTGCGGCTGGGCGTACAAGTCCTTCCGCCTGGGGTGAATTCGACGGTGCATCGCCGGGTGGACACTGCCGAATGGACCGCAGTGACAGGCAAGGCCGCCATGGAGGCTCGCCCCTCAGAGCCCGACCTGAGCCTGCGACATGGGTGAGAGCTATGTATACTGTGTTTGGATTAGGCGCAGTTGAGGCCAAGGGCAGGCCACAGGGGTTCGGGGGGACAACTCAATTGTGGAGGGGGCGGGGGTCTGGTTCGTGCCAGGCCGTGTCGGAGGCCGAACTGTCGTCCCGCACGGTGCACGTCGATTACAATAGAAGCATGAATACCCTGCTAAGCGCCGATGTCGTTGACTGTAGTCGCGGCTCGGGCCCTGTCACATTCAGCATGTCTCGTGTCCGATACTCGCGACGCAACGTTTCGCGGCCGTACAGGCGACCCCTCCAGAACTGCTCCATCACCAGCACTGTATACATCGCGGCCAGAGCGGTGACGGGCCACGCAGGGTAAAGTGTGAAACCCGGCGCGGCATGTCGGGGGTCTCGCCATGTTGGCACGACGCGAACAAGCACCGCCAGCTCCCGAGGATGGTCGCGATGCCCTGTGGCCAAGGGGTCTCGTGTTGTGGCAACAGGGGCTTTGCGGGCTTCGAAGCCGGGCGGGCCAGGGGACCGATGGTCTGAATCCTTCACTCCGGCAACTATGTCCCTACGTTGCACCCCACCCTAAGCGGACCACGGGGAATCCACTTGCAGCTGATGCCGCCCCGACCTGGCCCGGTAATCCGACTCAGGACGCATGCCCCAGCACGGCATGTGGGTTATTCTGTGGCTCAGCCCCAGGGCGTACCCCTGCCTAGCAACAGCCAGCCATGCCCCGGGGGCGCCCGCGTCCCACAAGCGCAACCCGCTCGGCAGCTTGCTTGGAGATGGCGCGCGAATCAACGGCCCCCGGAATCAAGCAGCTAGGCTATAGATGTCATGAGATGCGGTACTGGTCTCTTCCAGGAAAGGCTGTAGGCGTGCGCTCTGCCCTCGAGTTGGTGGGGGGCACAAACAGCACTTGCATGCAACCCCAGCTGGGCGGCGAGGTCGCTGCCCAGCCTGCCGGGCGAGTCAAGATGAACTCTCTGCTGCGCTCAGGTATTGACCGAGAGCTCAAGCTGCTGGCGCGGGCTGGGGCGAAGGCCCGCCCGATGAGGTCAAAAGCCAGGGTCCCGTACCCACGCTTGCTGAGCCCCCCTTTTGCACAGCTCGATACACCGTATCTTCCTCTACCATAATGTCGTGGCGCTGGACGGTGCGAGCAAACATTCTCATGGCCGCTCGCGCTTGCGCTAGGGAGCACGCGGATGGGCGGGACAGGGCGCGTTACATAGCCATTGTCAAGTAGTTGGGCCCTAGGGCGGTGGGGGGTGGGGAGGCCGTAGGGACTTTCTGCCCTAAGTGAAGGAGATTATTGGGTGCAATCGGGCACTTTGCCTGGTCGCTATCATCATGGGAAAGCCTGTGCCAGGCATCCTGTTCTGTTTTGTAAAAACCTGGGTCCCTGACCTTTCAACCACCAACCGCCCAACCGTCAACCGCCAGCTGGTGCACGACTTCCGCCCATTGGAAATCCCCACGTCCTTCCACTTCACCCCCGCTTCCCTTTGATCCCGCCACCTGACCGCCATGAGATACCAGCCTCCCTGGCCCCTTCACACTCAGAAGTACTCAGTCAAGGCTTTCAGCAGCGCCACAGTGCGCAGGCTTCAGGCAGCCAGGCTAGATGCGGAAGGCATTGGTCCCTTCCGCACCCGTCACACGTGAGGGCGCCTGGCCCTAGTGTGGGCGTTTACTAGTTGATCAGCACAGCAGGGCTGTGGCCGGCGAGCTTCAAGTGAGTACACTCTACCTGCTGTATTCGTTACCTGCGGCTGGGCGTACAAGTCCTTCCGCCTGGGGTGAATTCGACGGTGCATCGCCGGGTGGACACTGCCGAATGGACCGCAGTGACAGGCAAGGCCGCCATGGAGGCTCGCCCCTCAGAGCCCGACCTGAGCCTGCGACATGGGTGAGAGCTATGTATACTGTGTTTGGATTAGGCGCAGTTGAGGCCAAGGGCAGGCCACAGGGGTTCGGGGGGACAACTCAATTGTGGAGGGGGCGGGGGTCTGGTTCGTGCCAGGCCGTGTCGGAGGCCGAACTGTCGTCCCGCACGGTGCACGTCGATTACAATAGAAGCATGAATACCCTGCTAAGCGCCGATGTCGTTGACTGTAGTCGCGGCTCGGGCCCTGTCACATTCAGCATGTCTCGTGTCCGATACTCGCGACGCAACGTTTCGCGGCCGTACAGGCGACCCCTCCAGAACTGCTCCATCACCAGCACTGTATACATCGCGGCCAGAGCGGTGACGGGCCACGCAGGGTAAAGTGTGAAACCCGGCGCGGCATGTCGGGGGTCTCGCCATGTTGGCACGACGCGAACAAGCACCGCCAGCTCCCGAGGATGGTCGCGATGCCCTGTGGCCAAGGGGTCTCGTGTTGTGGCAACAGGGGCTTTGCGGGCTTCGAAGCCGGGCGGGCCAGGGGACCGATGGTCTGAATCCTTCACTCCGGCAACTATGTCCCTACGTTGCACCCCACCCTAAGCGGACCACGGGGAATCCACTTGCAGCTGATGCCGCCCCGACCTGGCCCGGTAATCCGACTCAGGACGCATGCCCCAGCACGGCATGTGGGTTATTCTGTGGCTCAGCCCCAGGGCGTACCCCTGCCTAGCAACAGCCAGCCATGCCCCGGGGGCGCCCGCGTCCCACAAGCGCAACCCGCTCGGCAGCTTGCTTGGAGATGGCGCGCGAATCAACGGCCCCCGGAATCAAGCAGCTAGGCTATAGATGTCATGAGATGCGGTACTGGTCTCTTCCAGGAAAGGCTGTAGGCGTGCGCTCTGCCCTCGAGTTGGTGGGGGGCACAAACAGCACTTGCATGCAACCCCAGCTGGGCGGCGAGGTCGCTGCCCAGCCTGCCGGGCGAGTCAAGATGAACTCTCTGCTGCGCTCAGGTATTGACCGAGAGCTCAAGCTGCTGGCGCGGGCTGGGGCGAAGGCCCGCCCGATGAGGTCAAAAGCCAGGGTCCCGTACCCACGCTTGCTGAGCCCCCCTTTTGCACAGCTCGATACACCGTATCTTCCTCTACCATAATGTCGTGGCGCTGGACGGTGCGAGCAAACATTCTCATGGCCGCTCGCGCTTGCGCTAGGGAGCACGCGGATGGGCGGGACAGGGCGCGTTACATAGCCATTGTCAAGTAGTTGGGCCCTAGGGCGGTGGGGGGTGGGGAGGCCGTAGGGACTTTCTGCCCTAAGTGAAGGAGATTATTGGGTGCAATCGGGCACTTTGCCTGGTCGCTATCATCATGGGAAAGCCTGTGCCAGGCATCCTGTTCTGTTTTGTAAAAACCTGGGTCCCTGACCTTTCAACCACCAACCGCCCAACCGTCAACCGCCAGCTGGTGCACGACTTCCGCCCATTGGAAATCCCCACGTCCTTCCACTTCACCCCCGCTTCCCTTTGATCCCGCCACCTGACCGCCATGAGATACCAGCCTCCCTGGCCCCTTCACACTCAGAAGTACTCAGTCAAGGCTTTCAGCAGCGCCACAGTGCGCAGGCTTCAGGCAGCCAGGCTAGATGCGGAAGGCATTGGTCCCTTCCGCACCCGTCACACGTGAGGGCGCCTGGCCCTAGTGTGGGCGTTTACTAGTTGATCAGCACAGCAGGGCTGTGGCCGGCGAGCTTCAAGTGAGTACACTCTACCTGCTGTATTCGTTACCTGCGGCTGGGCGTACAAGTCCTTCCGCCTGGGGTGAATTCGACGGTGCATCGCCGGGTGGACACTGCCGAATGGACCGCAGTGACAGGCAAGGCCGCCATGGAGGCTCGCCCCTCAGAGCCCGACCTGAGCCTGCGACATGGGTGAGAGCTATGTATACTGTGTTTGGATTAGGCGCAGTTGAGGCCAAGGGCAGGCCACAGGGGTTCGGGGGGACAACTCAATTGTGGAGGGGGCGGGGGTCTGGTTCGTGCCAGGCCGTGTCGGAGGCCGAACTGTCGTCCCGCACGGTGCACGTCGATTACAATAGAAGCATGAATACCCTGCTAAGCGCCGATGTCGTTGACTGTAGTCGCGGCTCGGGCCCTGTCACATTCAGCATGTCTCGTGTCCGATACTCGCGACGCAACGTTTCGCGGCCGTACAGGCGACCCCTCCAGAACTGCTCCATCACCAGCACTGTATACATCGCGGCCAGAGCGGTGACGGGCCACGCAGGGTAAAGTGTGAAACCCGGCGCGGCATGTCGGGGGTCTCGCCATGTTGGCACGACGCGAACAAGCACCGCCAGCTCCCGAGGATGGTCGCGATGCCCTGTGGCCAAGGGGTCTCGTGTTGTGGCAACAGGGGCTTTGCGGGCTTCGAAGCCGGGCGGGCCAGGGGACCGATGGTCTGAATCCTTCACTCCGGCAACTATGTCCCTACGTTGCACCCCACCCTAAGCGGACCACGGGGAATCCACTTGCAGCTGATGCCGCCCCGACCTGGCCCGGTAATCCGACTCAGGACGCATGCCCCAGCACGGCATGTGGGTTATTCTGTGGCTCAGCCCCAGGGCGTACCCCTGCCTAGCAACAGCCAGCCATGCCCCGGGGGCGCCCGCGTCCCACAAGCGCAACCCGCTCGGCAGCTTGCTTGGAGATGGCGCGCGAATCAACGGCCCCCGGAATCAAGCAGCTAGGCTATAGATGTCATGAGATGCGGTACTGGTCTCTTCCAGGAAAGGCTGTAGGCGTGCGCTCTGCCCTCGAGTTGGTGGGGGGCACAAACAGCACTTGCATGCAACCCCAGCTGGGCGGCGAGGTCGCTGCCCAGCCTGCCGGGCGAGTCAAGATGAACTCTCTGCTGCGCTCAGGTATTGACCGAGAGCTCAAGCTGCTGGCGCGGGCTGGGGCGAAGGCCCGCCCGATGAGGTCAAAAGCCAGGGTCCCGTACCCACGCTTGCTGAGCCCCCCTTTTGCACAGCTCGATACACCGTATCTTCCTCTACCATAATGTCGTGGCGCTGGACGGTGCGAGCAAACATTCTCATGGCCGCTCGCGCTTGCGCTAGGGAGCACGCGGATGGGCGGGACAGGGCGCGTTACATAGCCATTGTCAAGTAGTTGGGCCCTAGGGCGGTGGGGGGTGGGGAGGCCGTAGGGACTTTCTGCCCTAAGTGAAGGAGATTATTGGGTGCAATCGGGCACTTTGCCTGGTCGCTATCATCATGGGAAAGCCTGTGCCAGGCATCCTGTTCTGTTTTGTAAAAACCTGGGTCCCTGACCTTTCAACCACCAACCGCCCAACCGTCAACCGCCAGCTGGTGCACGACTTCCGCCCATTGGAAATCCCCACGTCCTTCCACTTCACCCCCGCTTCCCTTTGATCCCGCCACCTGACCGCCATGAGATACCAGCCTCCCTGGCCCCTTCACACTCAGAAGTACTCAGTCAAGGCTTTCAGCAGCGCCACAGTGCGCAGGCTTCAGGCAGCCAGGCTAGATGCGGAAGGCATTGGTCCCTTCCGCACCCGTCACACGTGAGGGCGCCTGGCCCTAGTGTGGGCGTTTACTAGTTGATCAGCACAGCAGGGCTGTGGCCGGCGAGCTTCAAGTGAGTACACTCTACCTGCTGTATTCGTTACCTGCGGCTGGGCGTACAAGTCCTTCCGCCTGGGGTGAATTCGACGGTGCATCGCCGGGTGGACACTGCCGAATGGACCGCAGTGACAGGCAAGGCCGCCATGGAGGCTCGCCCCTCAGAGCCCGACCTGAGCCTGCGACATGGGTGAGAGCTATGTATACTGTGTTTGGATTAGGCGCAGTTGAGGCCAAGGGCAGGCCACAGGGGTTCGGGGGGACAACTCAATTGTGGAGGGGGCGGGGGTCTGGTTCGTGCCAGGCCGTGTCGGAGGCCGAACTGTCGTCCCGCACGGTGCACGTCGATTACAATAGAAGCATGAATACCCTGCTAAGCGCCGATGTCGTTGACTGTAGTCGCGGCTCGGGCCCTGTCACATTCAGCATGTCTCGTGTCCGATACTCGCGACGCAACGTTTCGCGGCCGTACAGGCGACCCCTCCAGAACTGCTCCATCACCAGCACTGTATACATCGCGGCCAGAGCGGTGACGGGCCACGCAGGGTAAAGTGTGAAACCCGGCGCGGCATGTCGGGGGTCTCGCCATGTTGGCACGACGCGAACAAGCACCGCCAGCTCCCGAGGATGGTCGCGATGCCCTGTGGCCAAGGGGTCTCGTGTTGTGGCAACAGGGGCTTTGCGGGCTTCGAAGCCGGGCGGGCCAGGGGACCGATGGTCTGAATCCTTCACTCCGGCAACTATGTCCCTACGTTGCACCCCACCCTAAGCGGACCACGGGGAATCCACTTGCAGCTGATGCCGCCCCGACCTGGCCCGGTAATCCGACTCAGGACGCATGCCCCCAGCACGGCATGTGGGTTATTCTGTGGCTCAGCCCCAGGGCGTACCCCTGCCTAGCAACAGCCAGCCATGCCCCGGGGGCGCCCGCGTCCACAAGCGCAACCCGCTCGGCAGCTTGCTTGGAGATGGCGCGCGAATCAACGGCCCCCGGAATCAAGCAGCTAGGCTATAGATGTCATGAGATGCGGTACTGGTCTCTTCCAGGAAAGGCTGTAGGCGTGCGCTCTGCCCTCGAGTTGGTGGGGGGCACAAACAGCACTTGCATGCAACCCCAGCTGGGCGGCGAGGTCGCTGCCCAGCCTGCCGGGCGAGTCAAGATGAACTCTCTGCTGCGACTCAGGTATTGACCGAGAGCTCAAGCTGCTGGCGCGGGCTGGGGGCGAAGGCCCGCCCGATGAGGTCAAAAGCCAGGGTCCCGTACCCACGCTTGCTGAGCCCCCCTTTTGCACAGCTCGATACACCGTATCTTCCTCTACCATTAATGTCGTGGCGCTGGACGGTGCGAGCAAACATTCTCATGGCCGCTCGCGCTTGCGCTAGGGAGCACGCGGATGGGCGGGACAGGGCGCGTTACATAGCCATTGTCAAGTAGTTGGGCCCTAGGGCGGGTGGGGGGTGGGGAGGGCCGTAGGGACTTTCTGCCCTAAGTGAAGGAGATATTGGGTGCAATCGGGCACTTTGCCTGGTCGCTATCATCATGGGAAAGCCTGTGCCAGGCATCCTGTTCTGTTTTTGTAAAACCTGGGTCCCTGACCTTTCACCACCAACCGCCCACCGTCAACCGCCAGCTGGTGCACGACTTCCGCCCATTGGAAATCCCCACGTCCTTCCACTTCACCCCCGCTTCCCTTTGATCCCGCCACCTGACCGCCATGAGATACCAGCCTCCCTGGCCCCTTCACACTCAGAAGTATCAGTCAAGGCTTTTCAGCAGCGCCGCAGTGCGCAGGCTTCAGGCAGCCAGGCTAGATGCGGAAGGCATTGGTCCCTTCCTCACCCGTCACACGTGAGG